>JAQGAT010000089.1:0-64087 GCA_034687845.1 Pantelozetes paolii | reverse complement strand
GTATACCAGTGGTATTCCGTTCTGCTTGAAACACGACTTCTCCATATTCTCTGAAGTATAAGTGGGACTCCTTTTAAGGGGCAAAAACATAATTACATTAGTCTTTCAAACAAATAATTATATAAACCATTGATTGAGTCATAAAAATGCAAATAAACTCTAATTAACATAAAAATAGACTCAATTATTAAGACTATTAAAAAACAGGGGGTTTTACCATCAAATACCCCTTCGATTGCCCCTTACTTTGTTTACTGACAAAATACTTTAAATATATTACCTTGTACAATAGCTAGCTTTAGACAGGTAATTGTCTTTCATAATCTGTGCCTTACTGTCCAAATAATAAGTAAATATGGATTGTGTGGCGCATTCCTCCCCTTCCAGGGGTTTATAGCAAATGTCAGTCAATCTAATGGTTTCATTGGTTTCCTCGTCGACGACAGTGATCTCTAATATCTTCTTTTGTAAATCAAACGCCTCTGAGAGAAAAGTCTGGTTAAATACCGGACCAAATGTGATGTCTTCGCCTTCAATACTAGCATTGAAATAAACGACTGTCCCTTTGGGCTCAATAATCAATTGCTCGATTCGATAGAATTTCCAAAAGTTATTATTGAAGTACTCCATATCACGTCTGGCCTGACTGCCCGCCGGCACCCATAGGTCTACCGGATCTGTAGTCACCTGCCAACTGGTGAACACTCCTAAGGCAAGGTATCCACTGACCAATAGAGAGCCAATGATGACTGGCCAGGGATTGCGGGCCACAAAAGTTCCCCAATTTCTGAACAATTGCTCAAAAAATCTTTCGAAACGAATACCGATCGCGAGATTCGCTGAATGAATGGACTCTAAGGGCTGAATGATGTCTAACTGTGCACACATTCGTATGTCAGGACTGGACGGCGGACTGTCTTTCTGGTAGCCATCGGTTGAGTGCTCTGATCGTAAAGGCTTGGCTTCAAGAGCGTCGCCGTCGGTATTTGAAATACTATTTGGTCGGGTGTTGGCGCCAATCGACTCAAGAGAACTGGATGTTCGGCTACTCGTCTCCACTTTAAGGGGGAATAAATATAATTAATATTAAATGTCATAAAAAGTGAAAAACATATGAAATCTAAACGTAAATAAGGATTGAGTTTATAATCAATAGATTTCTTAATCAATGAAAACATTTCACAATATTTTCTATCATTAACTCAAAGAAAGCGAAGAAATGTTTAAAACAATTTAATTCTCAATATTCAGGGGGAATGGGAATAAAACTTAAGTAGAAGATCCTTGGTACGTCTATTATTTTATCTCTTAACTGAAGGCCAAATAAATACTTAATTTCAAAGAAATATCACATTATTTTTAAACAAAAAAAAATCAATGAAATATTCATTTGATTTGAGTTTTTGATTAAAAATCAATTAAAAATTCATTTAAAACATTCAAAGACTATAAAAATAACTCAAAATCTACTCCAAGAGACATAAATATGATGAATTAGCAGGGTGATTAATCTTATTGTCATTTGATTAAACAATTGAATATTAAATAACCTTTTAATCGATTAATTTAATCAATAATTAGAGCAAATTTAAATCACCATTATAAATTAACACTCAATTAATTTAACCTCATAATGCAGTGTTCAAAAAGTACGTACAAAGAGATATGGTTTAAAGACGAGGCTCAAATAATATAGTGAACATTGAATTTTGAGTCTTTTTGAAGAATAGTTATTGAGTACCAAGGTACTGTTCAAGTATAATAGAAGAATATGTATATTTTAATGACAATTAATTTCAAGGACCTATTATTTTCAATATATAGTGTGCGTGCGTTCGCTTTAAGGTTGGGTCTCCTAATTAAACCCTTAAGTACGTACTTTCTGGACTGCGCTTCATTAATTCATATTAATATTTGCATGATATGAATGATTATTTATGAATCTCATTAAAAATGATTATTTATACCCCTGAGGGGTATTTGTGTGAAAGACAGGAAAAAAGTCTAAGATTTCAGATTCAAATGAAAAGCATTTTTGATTGAATGCATAAAATGTTTTGGATTTTTGAGAAAAACATTTATAAAAACAACAAAAAAGGGACAAAAATGACAAAAAGGGGTAAAATTGAAATAAAGCTCACTTTTATTTTCATTCCTGAGAGCACTGACAGCAAAATAGACGAATACAGACGCGGCTATAATTAAATACAATATCAGTGCCGCGGCTGTAGTGGCGCTCATATTTAATATAGTGATCGGCGGCGACCGCACCGGCAGTTGTGGCGGATTCTCAACTTTACACGACTGTTCGCAGTCACGACACGAGCACTTCTGCTCTCCCGGCGGAGACTCAGCGCAGGATATTGTGCTGATATTCAGAGGATAAACAGTTTTGCCATCAATTTGTAACTGATTTTGATTACTAAACACATAATTGATTTGAAAGGGAGAGTGACCTCCGTTTTCGGGCGTCTGTCCCATAAACTCGAGCCAACGAAAGCCATTACACTTCTTAGAGCCCCAGCGGCCGCACATGAGGTCCATGAGGTAAGTGCCGGGCACTACACCTCCCAACCCCTTACAGGACTCATACATATTGACCGCAAACTCTTTGTTGATATAATAGACGACTTCCTCTACTTTACTCAAAACCGGCTTTTCCTCAAATGGACTCAATTTAGTCACTGATATAAACTTTGACTGTTTTGGGGAACAGGTTGAGTGACAGAAGGTTTTGCGCCAATTGTGTAGACATGAGGGACACCTACCCATCCCTAACGTCTTCGGCAGTTCATAGGATTCGGCCAACAGTTGCAGAGCTTCATAACCACAACAGAGTAATGGGTTGTCGTCTTCTGCCAGAAACTCAGGACATGTTTCCCTCAACAGGTCTAAGGCCTCGGAGTCGTTGAGCCGTTGCGGGCGTTTGGCTCTAACACAGGGTATGTTTGCGACGGTTATGCCATCCGATTGGCCACAGGACAGGGCGTTATCCAAAACACAATAGCCCTCTGATATGTCCGCTTCCGTGGGAATCAATTCCGGCTCCAGTTCTTCGTCTAATGTCAACTCATGGCCGGACGGGTGGTTCAGATCGTGGTCTGCAGTCAACTCATTGTCAGTGGGTTTAGGAGTGGTTTCACTCTCCAGACAATAGACTGAGTCCTCATTTGAATACAATATAAAACATAAATAAATAAATAAACAAATTGTTGGTCGGATTGAAGGCATCGGAGGAATGGTATGTATTGTCTATGTCTTCACTGTTTATATCCGACAAAACATATTATACTTTAAGTTAAACTCAAATCCAATGTTAAATCAAAATATATTTTTTCGAGGCTTTGATGACCTGTTTATGACTGACTGTTCCCTCACTGTTATGCGCAATACAACACACAATCCCTACCTGTGCTCCCAATGAGTGCGCCTAACAGTGCGCTAAACTGCCATAAATGCCAATACGACTCATAGGGATAGGGATGTCATCAATGAATGACTTTTCAAATCCAATATTAATATTATTTTCTTGTTTTCACTTCAAATATGACAAAAAATATTCAATTATTTGAAAAAAAATTATAAAAAAATTAAAATTAAATTTTTTATTAATATTTTATCGCAAAATATATAAAGTTGTAAAAAAGGGGCACAAATTGACAGTAAAGGACAGTTGTCTTAGAGAACCCATGCCTTGCAGTAATGCAGTGAAAGTTGTTTTGCGATGGTTTTGAAAATTGCTTCATATTATGACATCACTGATCACTGATTGTATGCAAAGGCACTGGAGTTTGTGAATACCAGTCAACGAATCATTTGATTAATGAGAGTTTATTTTCTGTGAATCTTTTCACCTTGATATTAATTATAAATAAAAGTAACCCCAATAAACATAAGATTACAATATTTAGGAGTTTCCATTACTATTGAAAAGTTGCAAGATTAGTTTAAAATAACTGTTGTATCAGATGTTTGTGTCCATTCATCAGGAAGTTTACATTTTTGCTTAGATCTTATCAGTTCATAGTATTTAATGATTTTCACACAACGTTATCATATTTCAGATCATATTAGACGTTATGTTCAAAAAATCATTTTATCAAATCATCCCTAAGTGTTATTAATCGTCCTTGCTTAGTTGTAGTGCAGACGGGTTTGTAAACCTTGGTTTTACATGAGTATAAATCACAAAACTTGCCTTGATCAATTTTACTGTAACAGTAAAAGTTAACTAAAATGTTAGCTTGCTCATTTGAAAGAATGTTGTGTTTGTCAAATATCTGTCAAATATTTACAAATTGTATGTTTGAGTTATGAGGGGATAGTTAGCTGTTATCTCAACCCAAAAGGCATCTAAAAAACTTGTTTCACAATGAATGGCATAGATTTCATATTAACCTCTATTTCATTGCTTTCAATAAAAGGTGTCTGCAATTGATTAGCACTGGTAGTGATCGCAGAGTTAGTGTATGAATGAGGAACTGTCAAACATGTTGGCCGAGACCTGGGGCTAACATTTGGAAATTCAAATCAATTGCAAACAATATTTGAGTGCATATATGCAAGCATTCAGTTTCGGTCCACAAAGGGATTAATTGTGTAAATTGTGTCAGAGATTAGACTTAACACCAAAAACACAATAAACTCAATACAATATCATTGACTGGAAATCAAACACAAATGAAAAGTCATTGGTGTAATACTTGGTCTTACAAATAATAATCAACCTTGGTAATCCTAAACATTAAGAATTAACAGTTACTGTATTTCATTAGTAAATTAAACAAAGTTTCAATTAATTTATTTACTTTATCCTATTTCTAGAATAAGTAACCAGGTGAATCTTCTACTGAATGTAATAAAAATAAAATTATCATGCAAAATGTTACCCATAAACCCCTAAGAAAGTGTTGCAACCTTGATTATCTTCAAATATGTTTCAGGACTGCGGCAAAACTTATGTGATAGCAATGAACATCTGATTCATAATCCCCTGTAGTGTTGACATAAAACCTGTTGGAAAAATATCCCCTGAATTTCATAAGCATTTATAGTATTTCCTAAAGAAGTAAATAATTACTGAAAAAATAGATAATAAGTAAAAATAAAAACAACTTTCAGTTTCAATGCATTTCTGACCTCTATTTGAGAGTAAAAACATTGAAAAATAGTAAAACTATTTATAGTGTTATCGTTCAAACGGTTTATAATTAGATTTGCATTTATTTTATTCATAGAAATCGTCATAACTATTGAATTACTGAATATGTTTGACGTTTTCAAAGGGGTATTGATTACACTGTTTAGCAATGATCAGGGAAGCTTTCAATTAATCTAAATATTTATTGGACACAACTTT
This sequence comes from Pantelozetes paolii, assembly GCA_034687845.1. Taxonomy (NCBI): domain Eukaryota; kingdom Metazoa; phylum Arthropoda; class Arachnida; order Sarcoptiformes; family Oribellidae; genus Pantelozetes; species Pantelozetes paolii. The sequence continues at coordinate 58,728 of JAQGAT010000089.1, read as the reverse complement.
CAAATTGAAAGTTTCAATAGTTATGTGAAGAGGAAGTAGTGTTTAGTTTTGAAGTTTTCTTAAGATTTATATTATTTAATGTTTTTTTCTCATAATTTTTGGGTTCATATCATCCGAAGGAGAAAATGAGGAAAAGTTTTTTCAAAATCAAAACAAAACTTGAATTTTGATTAAATTATATGAAATTAAAAGATATCTAAAGAATAATACGTTTCCTTAGATTCACATAATCTCTGATAAAATTGTAATTAAATTATAAATTAAATAATTATTTCTCAAAATTAGGATCAAATAAATTATAAATGATTTTAAGGAAACAGTAATTCTTCATGTCTCAATTAACTCTTATTTAAGTCTCAATTGTCAAATGAATGCTAACATTGTATAGCTTTTAAAATATTTACTCAAACAGTCTATGAAATTCAATATAAAACATGATATTTGTTATAAAAACAGATGTTTTTTACCAAACATTCAATTTATCAAAAATATAAACTTTCAAAATCTGAGCTAAATTTTGAAAATTGAAAAGTGATTATTGAGAATATTGTATTTTTCACCATATTACCAAGATAGAAACTCAATTAATTAGACTTTCAGTCGAAGATAATTTTTATCAAACATCAGATAATCCTATAAAAGTTAAATCTACAGTTAATTGAGAGCATTTCAAATTAAATTTGAAATATATAATGAATTTCAGGAAAACTATTCAATCAATCGATAAATTAATCAAAATATTTGTGAGAATATAAGAAACGATTCATATATTCAGTAATGAATTGAAGGAAAAATTGCATATTTTCTATGAAATGATGTTATTTTGTAAATATTATAAACAAATGACAATTTGAAACAATATTTCGTTTGAAATGATTTATTTGTTTTTTATTATTACCGTATTAATTAATAAAAAAATAAATTCATTGGAAATGTGACCAAGGGTTTATTTCTTTTTAATACAGAAAATATTGAAATTATCTCTAATTTAAACATTTAATACAATAAAAAACAGTAAAACATAACAATTAAAGCCTAAAAATAAAATAAAGTTTTGATAAAAAATCTCAAAAATTATTGAGCGTTTGATTTCGCGTCGATTCGTTGAAAATAAATCGGATTTTAAACACAAAATTAAAAATAAAATTATTATATAATAAAAGTTTTTAAAAAATGTTTTTATGATTGGATTTAAGCGTAAAATATAATTGAATAATGAATTTTAAAAATATTTAATATTCAGGTAAAACGTCTGCACTTTTGATCGATTTCATGACTTCTCACACCTTTTAGTAAAACAATTATTAATATAGTAATCCTTATACATAAACGATAGCCAAATGAAGTAAATGTACGATTGTTTAACTATTTATAAAATAATAACAAAATTCACCCTTCACCCTTAATCTCTGAGATTATTGCTTATTTTAAATTTAAAAAATGACAATATTTTAAACTGTTTTCGTTGGCTTCTCTCATCTCACGGCATCGTTGTTCACATATAAAGACAATATTCATTGAATATTAGATTATTTTTTGTTACCATAACTGTTAGGCATATCATAACAGGCCTTCAAATACCCAATAATTAATTACAAATACATTTGAATTCAATTTCATATCAATTACTAAAAAATATTAAATAACTATTCAATGATTCATTAGATTTGAAAGTATTAAGCGTTAAAGTTATATAATACAACTCGTATTGAAAATTGGGATCTGGGATAGGATGGGAGGGAAGATATTGATCTGGAAGAAATTGTATTGAATATAAAGATTACCAATATATCTGAATATACTGTATATAACTGTATATAATATAATATTACTTAATATTTATAACAATAAAAGAAATAATATTTTAGTAATAATTGTATTAAATATATAAATCACAGCCAAAAATCATTACTCATTTTAGAGAGCAATCGTTAGATTCCCATCATTATTGTTAACATAAAGCAGAGCACAGATAGCTTTGCACAGTTAGCATAAATTCCTTCTCCCATATATCGTGATAAAAAAACATCGCAAACACTTAGACTCTAAGAGTATGGAAGAGGTCTTGAATTTTAAATCAAAGACAAATTTAATTAAAAATCTATCGATTATATTGATGTTGGGTCGGGTGGGGCGGGTATACTCTGTAGTATGTATAAGTGCTCAGCGATTATGAATTTTATAACGAAATATGATATCAAAAAAAACACTATTAAATAGTTAATCCCTTATGAGTTTTGATCAGTCGTTAAGATATTAAATAAAAATCAATTGAAATAAAAGCTCAAAAAAAGTTAATCAACTTTTTTAGTAATGTCTTTAACGTTGACATTGACTTTGGGCGCCGGCAGTAGTTTAGGCAAAATAACAATTGCAATCAACCCTAAAATATGTCCAAAAAAGTATAACTGTTTGTAGACCTCATAAGAGGCCCGAAACTCAAGTAAAACAAAAGGGAAGACCAGATACGCCATAATCACTCGAGTGGTCAGGTATGTCATGCAGTCGTATATGAAGATCAACTCTCGATTAGACTGGAATCGGGGTCTAACACAGCGTCTAACGTTTCTGGCGGCCAATGTAAAGAAGGCACCTCCCAGAAATGTTAGGTAATACCCTGGATAGAAGCCGTGCCACAGCGCCGACAGTATGTATGTCAACAGCAGTTTGTATCGTCTGTTCCTTTCATAGGCTGTCCTTCTAAGCCATACTTGAGTTGTTTTGTTCCAATACTCGAGAGATAATCGGAAATTCAATGCATTCTTCAATTCATAACAAAATATGAAAACAAATAAAAGTCTTATTATTTGTGAATAAATAATGAAATATTGAATTGAAATCAGAAATCAATTATTCATTCAATGAAAAGAGCAGTCATTCTATGAGTTGTCGCCTCTTTTCGCAACAATTAATAAGTCATTGAAAGGACAGGTATGAAAGCTAAGACAGGGATATAGTGCTCAAACAAACAAAATATACCTCAAAACCAAATATATCGATGTTAGACATTAGCTCCCAATCTGCCCGACCCTGGGAGTCAAAACCAGCAAAACCCAAACCGCTTGCGTTGCAGATAACTTCACCAAGGATCCAGGCGTGATAGTATTTAAACCTGGCCACTAGTGTAGCGCATAAAATGTATCCAATCTTTGACAAGAATGTCGTGCCGTTTAGATACCTGTCCTCTATTGTCAATCCAATCCATTATAAACAAAAGAAAAAACGCAAAAATTTGATTAAATTTGTTTCAATTCATAAAAAGAGATTACATATTCTAAGGGGTAATAAAAAAAAGGGGAGAAAATAAAAGTTCAATTAATATTGTATTGATTTTTGTTTTGAAATTCATTGAAAGATAAATTTAATATTCTAGTCGTAAATAAAATCTCAAAATCATTGTCATTGGAGTAATTTAAGGGGTATTTCAATAAAAACAATTGTCTAATGTGTACATAACTTGATTACCCCTTCAAATGAATCGTCAATTTTTAATGAGAAAAGTAAGTAAAATCACGTAAAACTTCATTTTCATTCATTCATCCATTCATTATCGTAAGGTTGGGCTCACTCTAAGCCTTAGAGTCTAAGGGCAGAGTCCTTACAATCCTACACAAAAACCACCTGAACTACACTTACATTGTATTGATTTTATTGAATGAAGAAAATCACATAATATTTGTCTCAGAATTAATAATTTATAAAAACATTATAACAATTCAATTCAATGGCAATAAAATGATTTCGTTTTTCACTAAACACTCAATAAATGATTATTTGATATAAAAATTCAAATTAAGGGTTAGTTTTCATAAATTAGGGAAAATTTAATGAATAATAATATTGAGAATGAATGACAGCTAAGAATGAATTGAAATATGAGATGAAAATCAAATATAATTTTCAGTAATCAATGATAAGTGAGAGGAATGGCTGTAAATACCTGTCAAATAAGTTATCGGAAACTTCGGCGCAATTGTTAGCAATAATACCGCAAACGAAAGGCTAATAAATAATTTCTTTAATACAGACCACTATAAGAGACAGAAAGTTAATGTCAATATAAATCAATGGCATTAAAAGCAGACCATAGAAGACGGCTGTGCACTTCGGGTTAAACTGCTGTCCAGATGTCGGTCAAAGTTTTTGCCGTAAATGAACTCAATGTAGTCGTTGTAGAAAACCAATGGACCGCACATTAGAGTATGAAATTGAAAGACATAACTATAAAACTCTAGAAAAGTCGGCCTTTTTCTGCAAAATTAATTCAATTACAAATAAATAATAATTAAATAACCCTTAAAGTGGTTTAAACAGCAGTAATAACCCTTAAACTGAGGTAAAGTACAAATAATTTCTAACAATTGGTATTTGTTTTGGATTTATATATAAAACACTGAATTTTGTGTTAAATTTCAAAACAATATTAATAATGAAAACAAAAATGAATTCAATCACTAATGGACTCATAGTATGTCTCATACCTAATGGCATAACGCTTTTGATCGGGCGTTAACTCATCTTCAGATTTACTTAAGCCGTCGTGAAGACTGAACCCAACATTTGTGACTTTTTGGACAGCAATCATGATTGGCCTAAAATTAAAAAAATCAGTATTCAATTGTTCATTACAATGATAATGACAAATCTAACCCGGTTATATCTATGGTATACCCGCCGTAATCATGGAATAGTCTTAATAAATGTAAATATGATAAATACATGAGCGCTACGAAGAGGACAACCCTTTGGACAACATTGGGACTACAGGTCAGTATTGCGATATACGATAGTGTCGTCAAAATAAGCAAATTATATATTTGTCTGAAAATAAACATTAAATTTATTATAACTTATGAACAAATTGTTTTGTTTCTCATAATTCAGTGGATATTTACTACAATAGCAAAGAATGTATGCATTTTTGTTTAAAACAATTTACAAATTTTGAGTTTGAATCAAATTCTGAGTTTTTAATATAAAATAAATTTTATTTTATTTTTAAATAATTTCTTAAAGTAATTGAAATAAAAATAATTTTGAAAATAAGTTGAAATCAAAGCAAAGATTTTGTCATAAAATTGGTGTCTATTTTCTAAACTCTAATATTTCTTCATTTCATTTATATTTTATGGTTTATGAACAGACAAACAGACAGGGGGTTTGACAGGGGGTTATAAGTTTTGCTTACAATAAATATTAAACAATATATAACAGGTAAAACAAATATAATGAATGTTTACGAAACAAATGTTTGAAAACAAATGTTTTTAAGTCTAGTCTAGTCACTAGTGTTTAAATTATTTAGTTTAAAACCAATTATAATATGATTGAAGCAAGGTCAATGATTTAAAATGCAATAGATTTTATTAAAATGAACTTGAGTTATATTTGTTTTAATCAAATCGTTTGTAATTTACGTCAAATAAAGGAATGATTGAATTATCGTTAATAACGGTTAATATCGTTATCACTCGTGTGAATCGATAAACTAATTCTAGTCTATAGTCCACAGGTTATCTGAAATTAGATGAACTTTTCACAAAACCATTCCCTATTGTATCCATGAATATATGAATATGTCTGTGCATATGTGCATGCTAAAACACCCAATACTCAAATTATTGAGAATCTCTAGATGAGTCCAATCCCTAACCCAAAGGACATTTCATTTCAAACCAATTGTAAACTAAACATAATTTTACTATAAAATTGATTTATTTAATGACTTTTTTGTCTGACTTTCAAAACAATTAATTAATGTTTTAATCATTATAGCAACTGATGGACAGACAGATAGACCTGTACTTTGAAATGACATAATCATAGAGTAATTTATTTAACATATGATATGAAAAATCATACGATTTTTGTTTTGAAAGGAAAATACAGTCAATAAGTGTTTACTTTTGAAATTAAAAACTAAGTATTTTTTGAGTACTTTATGACGTTTTCACACTTTTTTTTAGACACAACTACTTATGCAACAAATAAATGGAAATATCAGAGGAAGTGATGAAAATATTGGACAAAAGTTACAATTAATTTATGAAAAATAAAAATTGTTTTTGTGATAAATATTTGAATAAATATTTTGCAAATAAAATATAAATAATATTAAACTTCTTGGAAGTAAGTATATAATTAAATAAAAGTGAAAATTAAATAAACTTGGTAATTAGTAGCTTGGTCATTTAATTTCCAATAAAAAGTATATGAAAGCACTGATAGTTATAACTAAATGAATATAAACTAAATGTCCGCTTACTGTCCAAAACAAAAATATCCGACAATAGCGCCGGTAATTAGTGCTGAGTATTGTCGGACACCAACAGACACTCTTCGGTGGGACAGGAGATGGCGGTAAACGAATGCGAATACCAAACCAGAAAACTGTGCGATCAAGAAGTTGACCTGAAAAATGAACATGATCAATTTATATGCTATACTCATTCACTTTCACTTTCAATAATAGGATATCTCATCTCAATTGCAACCCCTATTAAGGGTGAAAATCAAATTTAAACACTTTATCCCCTGATTTCAATAACATAAAAAGGGGCTTAAAATAAGATAAGATATCGTATTATTCAGCCGAAAGCCTGGACTCAGCACCTGATCCAACGGCAGACCCGTTGAGACGGACAGTGGTTTAAACAATTGACTGCCGGTATAGACTTGAGGACCACTTCTTGTAGACATTGTTTAGCATTAAATCATTTAAAATATTAAACAAATATTTATTAAATTATTTTTGAATACAATTCACAACAAAATCAAAACTAAATTAAAACTACTTTTCATAAAAACATTCAAACAATTCATTCATTCAATGCTTTATTGAATATTTGGCCCAAAGTTTTGTATAGTTTTTATTTAAAAGCAAATAATTATTAAAATATTTTTCAACTTTTAACACAAAAACAAATTATTATTTAATATTATTACAGATTTTTGTAAATATTTATCACTTTATTACAAATTGAGTGTCAATTGAATGAAACACTTGAATAAGAAATACATTTAATATTTTATAATAATTTTTGTAAAAATGACTTAAAATTACTAAAAATTATTGAATTTATTATTGAATTAAAAAATTGTTTAAAAAATATATGATTTAATGAAACGAAAGATGAAATCAATTTTGATTTGAAATTATTATAAATAGTATTCAATGTTTACAACGAGTTGTGAATCAATGAGTCATTCATACAATACATACATAAAAGCACTGAATTGTGAACACAATTACACAGAGATTACGCCTAAAGTGCTATCAGTTTACAGAATCCGCACTAAAATACATTTGGTATTAATAAAATTTATTCAGGGTTAGGGTTGGAAATAACTATTAATATTGACATGACAATTCATTTTTCATTTAATTACTTGATTAGAATCATTTCACCAAGTTTACTGTAATTCTCTCACATTAGCCAGATAAATAGTTATATATATTAATTTGAGCAAGTGAATTTTTTAATTCAGTCTTTATAGAATTAATATACAATATGTTGGAATATAAATATTGATTTACCTTGTTAACCTGAATTTTATTACAAAATTTTGTTTCTTTTTTGTTACCATTAATGTTTTATTATTGTATCCAGCTAAAATGGAAACTATGAATTTGCATTGTTTAATTCATATATAAATTTCTATAACGTTAATTAAATAAATGATCCAGTATAATTTGACACAGGACAAAAGTCTATGTTAAGTATCATTTCTATGTGTAAAACGTGCATAAATACACACAAAACCAAAAACTATATTCAATTTCTTTATGTTTTAATCAAAAGTAGATTTGTTTTAAGAGTTTTGTGAAGAAATCACTTATTTTTGTAAATTATTTGAAAATACAATGAATTTTATGAAACATTAAGTTATATATCAATAGATTTCACAATAAATACAAAAAAACAAAATGTTTTCAAGAATTTACGTAAAAATCAGTTTTCAATTAAAAAGTGCTTCAATTAGTCCTTAAGTGACCGTCAGTTTGATAACAGTTACCAAAAGGGAGTAAAAGTTATTTTGAGTTAAGAATTATCAAAAGGTTTACAATAAAAAGGGTTTACATTTTAATTAAGGGTAAAAATCAATAAATTTAATATCAGAGCAAATATATAACCCTTTCTCTTGAAAATCATTACCTTTTAAAGACTATAATAACTATTAATTGAAAAATACTTTTAAATCTAATTATAATTTATAAGAAAATAATTAATTTATAAAAAACAAAATAATTATAAAAATGAGACAAAAATGAAAAAATTGATTGAAATTCAGACTATTTTTCAAATAAACACTTATTTTATATGAATTTATACTTTGGTTTTGAGTTTCAATTAAATTATATTAAATCACTGCTAATATTAACTCTTTTTATACCTTTCCTCCATATAATGGTTGTCCTGAAGGCTTATGGATCGGTTGTGTCTCTTAAGCTTAGCACCGATATGACTGCCACCAAAGAGTAGGGAAGAGTTGTTTCGTTTGGCCAAACATATGCAGATTGTAATACATATTATACTTAAACCAAACTATTATTAATAAATAAAACATTAATTTCTATTTAAAACACAATTTAAGGCAAAGATGTGCACAAATGGACAGTTAGGTGGTTAGCAGACCTCCCCTCCCCTCCACTGCAATCCATTTGATTCACACCCTTATAATAATTACTTGAATAATAAGCCATAAAATAATTTTTTCAATTTGTGTTTTGGCGAAGAGATTGAGTCCAAACTTAATACAAATGAGTGCTTCCGTCAACATAATGGCGCCGAAGACCCAGCACTGAGTGCCCACTCGTTTACACCGGGTATCGGTTACGTATGTATAGTATTGACGTATTGAAGGCGCAACAATCAGACCAACCAGTGCTATGCGGCCGAGACATAAGGGATGGTCTGCCGGAACGTCGAATATATGTTTGAGAAAAAAGGTATTCAATTCCGTTGTTTGCCATATAATGACCAGTTGTGTGATGGCTATGAACCGCACGTAAGTACACGACGGGTCCAACCAATGGACGTGAGTCCAACTCGCGGGCGTGAACTGCAAGAACGCCCGACGTATCTTCTGAGTCGTTGACTGTATGTCTCTATTCAATGGAAAGGTATTAAAGGTTTCATATAATAGGTGAGGGAAAGGTATGAAACAACTGCTCACTTAATACTCTCCCACCGGTATGTCCTCATCTCAAGCATCCGACAGATTCTCATTCCGCAGTAAATTCCGGCGCCTTTAGGGTTGTTATCATTAAAATTAATATACTTTTACATTGAGTGCAAAATGACATACCGTTGCAGACGAGGACATCGAGTATGAGTGCATCCCACCAGCACTCGGCAAAATTGGGTAACAGGTGCGCAAACTGCACTTCCGTGATCTCCCAGGTCACTGATATTGTCCAACAAATACCATAGTGTCTGACAAGCATTGCTTTCATAGTCCAGCCCACAAAGTGACCAAGTGCAAACACGTCTAGAGTACTCCAAACCCTTTCCACTGTTATGTCCGAACAGTTCACTGCGTATTGCTGTTAAGGCCAGGGATTAAAGTATTACCACATTTTCAATATAATATATCATATGATAGCCAGAGTTGAACGGCTGAGCACCTGATTGTCTACAGGGGTATGAATATGAATATACTCTTCCAGTCGCTACACTAAAAGGGATTGGATTACTGTCCAAATGGTTGCAATCAATCGCTTGATTACATTCCTGCCAACCCTTGGCTATCCCCGTATAAAAAGTGAATTACCTTTTCTGAATCAATTGTGAATGACTTCAAGTCCGGGTAAAACCAATACATAATTGATTTCACGGTTTTGTAGTTTTGAAACAATATATACAACAAACCCATTAAGTATATGACACTCAACCCAAAGATCAGACGCCAGACCGCGGGATGGGGTCGAGTGAAGGGTCCGTTAGGGAAGGCCAGGATTGAAATGATTAGGAAGAAGAAGACAACGCAGAGAAGACCTGACCATATGTTGGCCTCAAGACTGGAGTCATTGCGTGTGAATGCGGTGTAAAAGACCAGGAATATTGAGATCGTCAGCAGTGATATGGTGTGCGGTCTGTAGAAGAACTCCAGGGATATGTCATCAACCGGTCTCTCATTGATGGCATAGAAATGATTGCCGATGTCGTAGAACCTATTGTCCATCTCTTTCACCTCTGCTGAACATCCCTTCCCGTCATTGGCCACCACTTCCCGCTCTGAAGACGTCTTCCTTTTCATGACTTTGCGTTGGTTTGTGTTGTTATCATCAATAAGTCCTTGAGTTTCATCACTGTTTGCCATAACCTCTTCACTCCTTATCTTATCTATTGCTTCATCTGATACACAATATTGTGACGAAAGGGTCGTCTCTTTGGATGTGTTTATCACTGCTTTTATATTAGCGTTAATTAAATCACTGAAAATGTTTAGACATTTGATTCAATCATTGAATAAATATTTCATTTCATTTCAATTATGTATAAAATTATTAACAAAACAATGAAATCATTATTTGTTTACAAAATATATTGATTTCAATGTTTTCCTCAAAACATTAATAATGTCTTTGTTTTCAGTTTGGGTTTGGGTTTCCACTAGTGATGAGAATTGAGGTTATTTTGAGCTTTGGTTAAACTTTAGCCATATTTTTCAAATTTTAGGCTAAATTTTAGTGAAATTTTTAAAATATATTGAACTCTAAAAGTCCCAGATCTAATCAAATTCTGATCATGATTTTTATATTCCTAATCAATTATTATCATAACATAACATGATAGATATTTGCAAAATAGGTCTAATTGATTTTAGTTAATGAATTTTACAAATAATTAAATTTTAAACAATTTTGTTAAATTTTGTCCACAAATCCCAATAGTTGTTTAATCCGGTTTCAAATTTAGCCTAGTGTTTAAAGTGCAAGGTTAAAATTTAGTTTAAAGGTTTAATAGGTTCATGGTTAAATTTTGAGCAATTATTAAGACTAACATTATTAGTCTCAACAGAGACTGTCTTTCAGTGAAATCCAAAACCAAAACATTATTTATGTTTTCATTTGTAATAAACATTAAATTTATTTACTTTTTATGAAAATGTTTTTCAAAATCGTCCGTAAATTCAATCAATTATTGATTTATCGTTCAATTAATTGCATTTACTTTCAACACAAAAACCAACCCTTAATCCAGTCGTGGCTTAAACTCAACCGATGTCTGACTATAAGTGCCATAAAAGGCATCAAAACTGAAGACAAAACCCATTCCTCTGACGAAGAAAATCATTATTTCACTGAAAGGCCAAACGATTTGCAAGACTTGGACTTAAATGACAAACAATTTAATGATTTGTTTGCTTTCAAACCAATTGACGGTTTGTCTCAACAAATAGATTACCACTTATTGGACGAAATGAGTCCAACCGTCGGAAAGGCATTCAATTTGTCCGCTTTTGCCGATAAGTCCCAAACCATTCAAATGTTTATCAAATTAGGCGTTGATTTGGCTTTCATTGAGAGGAAAGGCACAGAAATTACTGAATATTTATTGAAATTAGATTTTGAAAGGGATGTCAAACCCTATATCCTGTTTCTGGTGGATAAGGGGGTAAAAGCCGAAGATTTGGGATATTTTCTGACCAGAAATCCAACCGTTTTTAGACAACACATCAATGATATGGAAATTCGTATCAATTATTTGAAATCAAAAAAATTTAATTCACAAATGATTTCAACAATTCTCACAAAAGCCCCTAATTTTGTCAATAGGGGCACAAAATTCATTGACTATAAGTTAGCTTTCATTCAAAAGGAGTTTAGTTTAACCGCCGATGAAATCCGGCATTTGATTACAAGTTATCCCAGATTTGCGTTATTAAAGGACATGGCTTTCAGAGTAATTATACCCCTTTTTCTCTTTACCCCTTTTAGGAAACTATTAATTTAAACAACACTTTAAACCACTTTTTAACAATTTTACCCCTTTTTACCCCTTTTTAACAATTTTACCCCTTTTTAACAATTTTACCCCTTTTTAACAATTTTACCCCTTTTTAACAATTTTACCCCTTTTTTTGGTTTTAAAGGAAATGACATTTTTATTCCGAGAAGAGTTTGGATTCAATGAATTGGAGATAAAAGAAATGCTTTTGAAACGCGCAGTCATTTTTAAGCGATCCGTTTGCACTCAAAAAAGTATATCATTTATAAAATGTTAATTAATTTTACCAAAAGTCTGATCTGTTTTCCAGACCATAGACTTGCGGTCCAAGTGTTTGACTTCATTCACAATGTGATGAAAATACCGCACGAATTGATCACTAGATCTCCGGATGTATTGTGCCATCGCTTGTATGGCATTGAGTGCCGGCACTTATACCTGAAAATGTTAGGCCGCGACCAATACGACCCAAAACAACCGCTTTATGTGCCGTTAAGTGCTCTCTATTTACTCGAAGACAACGAGTTTTGCTATAAATTTGGCAAAACTTCTGTTCAAGACTTCAATAAGTTTTGCAAAACATTATAAAAATGTTATAATATTTTCATTAAATCCTTAAATAAATGTTAATTTAGTTTAAAATCAGTTTTAATTTCATTTCAATTGATGTTTGAATTCCTAACCGAGAGATGGCTTTGCAGTCAATACACAAACCAAGTGCTCAAACATTGCATTCATTTCACATCCCTTTCCCGTCTCAACAATGTCTGCAACGTAAGTGTGTTTTGCCTTTATTTTCATTCATTAACTTAATTACAATTAAACTAATCATTCAAAAGATGACAATCAGGGGCTGAATTATAAAGTTAAGGGGGTTTTTATTATTTAGTCATTTATTTTGAGTTTTGAGTCTTTAAATGATGTCTTAATGGATGTCAACCCAAGGCATGACTTTAACTGATTGTCTGAACACGTGTTTAACATTGTATTGATTTTTAAACGCATTTAATACCTGTGCCCAACAGTAAGGCCGCACCGAAAGCCACTTCGGGCTCCTCTAAAGTGCCGACAATACCGGAAACGATACTAAAGAAGCGTAAACTTAGGGCACAATCAAAGGCCAAAGCCATCCAAAAGGCGCTTAAAGTCCGAAAAGTAAACCATTTTTTGATATATTTTTTGAAATATTTATTAATATTTTGTACCAAAAGGTCCGCAAAACCAAACGACAGGTGATCTTCAAGAGAGCGGAACAGTATGTGAAAGAATACCGACAGAAGGAACGGGACTTAATCCGTATTAAACGCCAGGCCAAACAGCATGGTAACTTCTATGTCCCCGATGAGCCGAAACTGGCGTTTGTGATGAGAATTAGAGGGTATTTAGACATTAAGTGACTTGTATTTGCATTGACTAACAATTTCTTGCATTCCGGCACCGGTAGTGTCAACGGTGTTAGTCCTAAGCCACGAAAGGTTCTCCAACTCTTACGGCTCCGACAGATCAATAACGGAGTGTTTGTTAAGTTAAACAAAGCGACGATCAATATGTTGAGAATCGCCGAACCGTTCATCGCTTGGGGCTATCCGTCCCTTAAGAACGTGAGAGACCTGGTCTACAAACGAGGCTTCGGTAAACTCAATGGACAGCGAATACCGTTGACGGACAACACTATTATTGAGAAGCGTTTGGGCCGAAGGGGTATCATATGTATGGAGGACTTAATCCATGAGATCTATACCGTTGGCCCGAACTTCAAATACGCCAACAATTTCTTGTGGTATTTCAAACTGAATAACCCTCGCGGGGGTTGGCGTAAGAAAGTCGTCCACTACGTAGAGGGCGGAGACTTCGGCAACAGAGAGGACAAAATCAATGCCCTCTTAAAGAATATGATTTAATGTATTTGTATTTGAATTCAGTTTTTGAAATAAATTTCAATAAAATTAAAAAATTGATTGAAAATTGAATTAAAATTTTATTTTTATCTAAATTTAACATAAAATCAATGAAAACATAATTTGATCTCAACTTTGCGTTCAATAACTTATCAGATCTGAGGGTAAGTAGTATTTTATAGACAGGGGATGGAAGTAATCAAATGTCTGACCATTCAATCAATTATTTAATATTTGAATAAAAGTTTTTAATAAAAGCCTTAAATGTTTGCTTCGTTTCATAGCTTTTACTATTCATTCAAAAAAACTACTTTTGAAACAATAAAATGAATAAAAGTTTTAACACTTTATACACAAGTCTTGTGTCTTATCTCTAAAATCAGGTCTACTATTGAAGCCAAAATTACCGACAGTAGTGACCTACGAGTGTTTGTCAATAAGTAAGGGTCTAAACAACTCCCCACCCCCTATTACATAGACTATACGTTAGGCAAGTGCACACTCATTTACTAAAAGATGGAATATATACTATTTATACGAGGCGTGCAGTTATAGCAAAAAAATGCACTTTTTTCCTCATGCATGCATACCTCATACAAATGATATATAACACATGTTTTTGTGAGTGGGTGTGCATGTTCTTAATGTTAATTCAATGTAATAGGGGGTGGGGAGTTATTTAGACCTTTACTTATGGACAAACACTCGTAGGTCACTACTATCGGTAATTTCGGTTTCAATAGTAGACCTGATTTTAGAGATAAGACACAAGACTTGCGTATAAAGTATTGAAAGTTTTATTCATTTGGTACACACCTGACCTGACCTGACGTGTCCAGGATTAATTTCACCTCTACTTTGGTAATATTGAAAAAATGCAAAACTTTTAGTGTTTTTACATAACATTTATTCAAATGAAAGAAAAATGAAATTAAATAATAAAACAATTCATTTATCACAGCATTTGAAAGACAGATATAATAATAGTTTTATAAATAGAGAAATCATATAAATGTGATAATAAAGTGAAAACAGGGTTTGATTTTAAAACATTTAAAGCAATTTAAATAACAAATTACCCCTCATTTTGACAACAATTTTAACTTTAGTTAACTGTCAACACATTTATCAATATTTTTTGAAAAGTATAATTCATTTGATAATCAATTTGAATACTTTTTATCCCTTTATATAACAATAGAATATATTCTAAGAGTTATTGAAAAACATTTTTTTAAAGTTAAAAAACAATTTAAATAATAAATGACTTAAAAATCATTTACAATATAAACATATTATTAGTTATTATAAAATGTATTTAATTATGCGACAAATGTTTACTAAAACTTTGGGTGCAGTCAATGGTTAAACAATTTTTATACAACTTTTTTCATATATTTATTATTTATTTATAAATTCCTAAAAAGAATTGATTTTTTCAATTAATTTAATATAAATTTCAAACAAAACTGACAAATATTTCCTAAAATTTTCATTTGTTATCAATATTTACATTAATTTACAATTGATTTAATCATTACTTAACTATAAATACAATTAAATATTTAAGGCTTTAATAGTTTTAAAACAATTATTATCTGAATATTCGTCGAAACGTTTGATATTTCATAAGAAATTGATTAAAGTTTTTGGTATTTGTGAACAGATTTTCATTTCATTAGTCAATGATTTGTGAAATCATTTAAACATTAAATTAATTCAAAACTAATTTTTAGTATAAAAAACAATTCAATTAATTGTTGTCTAAACTGAGTTGAGGTTAACACCAGTCCGTGTCATCCGAGTCGTCCTCTTCTGTCTCCAGTGGTTGAGTGTCAGTCATACTAGAATTGGGTCGTTGTGTGGGTTGTGGCCGATGGCCAGCAGAGGCAGCAGAGCGTGCTCTTAAAGGACCGGTACTTCTACCAGTGTTTGTGATCAATGGTCTGTCGGTGTGTTTGAGACTATGTTTGAAACCATTTATCATTTGTGGTAAAACTCTCGACCGGTTATCACAAGTGCTAGCAATGAGTGCCAATGCCGGGGCATTTGCGGCCTCAAAACTGGTGGGCGCCTCCTCTTTCCAGGTGTGCAAAGAAGACGGCGCAACAGCACTGGAAGTCGCGCCCATACTCTGACTGTAAGGCATATGAGGTGTTGGCGCCATCATTGGTGGCTGTGGTAGCTCTCGGCCAGTTGTAGCTCCTATTCCGGATCTAATAAACTTGCCGGCGCTGGTCAAACATCCGCTACTATTTGCCCGTCCAATAGCCCGAAGCGGTGCCAATAGAGTTGACAATCCATTCCCAACAGCGGCTGCGGCCGTCCAGTTGTTGAACCCATGGTTGGGCGCCGACTGTTTTGTGAGATGAGTTGGCGATGCATTCAATTTTGGGAAATTGATGGCAGCGGGCGATCGGTTGGGTATTGTAGGCGAGTGTGAAACTAAGGGGAAGTTTATATTTTCTACTGATTGTACTGTTAATCGTAGAAATGACGGCTTATTTGGTGTTGTGGGCAGTAGTCGTCGTTTACCTGTTCTACTGACGCCACAGGTGGTCAACGATGGCTTACCAGTCCTCTGTTGGATAGGCAGTGAATGTGCAGATGAAGGACTGGGAGATCGTGACCTCTGCTCCAATTGTGTTGTGCCGTAATATTCAGAGTGGTTTCCCTCTGGAGGCCGGTGTGGGGATGGACTGCGCGAACGGTTACCCAAAGTTAGGATACCAGGGCTGCGATAGTTAGGCGACGCACTCCGACTGCGCTCCTGTTCGTCAGTTCCTCTCCACGGCCTGTGATGTGACTTTTTACTGTTCCGTCGGCTCGGACTTCGACCCAGAGTTGGGGAACCAAACCATTCATCGCCCCTTAGTTTGGCTGAAAATTAGGGGAAATATCGAAATTCAAATTACATATAAAAATACCCTAAAAGGGGAAAAAATAGTTATAAATTCTTAATAACAGAGAAATACCCCTTAAATCCCTGCATATGCGCTGTAATTGAAATTAAAGCTATGTTTCTAAACCCCTTACCCCTGGCTCTGCCTTTTCTTGAAGTTTCAAATTTGACATAATCTACGATATCGTGAACTGTTTCGGCGAATCCGTGGTCTGGTTTGGGTGGAGATGACGACCGACCAATCGGTGTTGGAGATCGGGCTCTCTCTGGCTGTCGAGGCGGGGATTGGGCGATAGAGCGTGAAATAACAGACGGTGAACGGGATCGGGATCTCGAACGGCGTCTGAATGAGCCACCCCTGTGCTGCTCTGGATGTAAGTGAGTGGACAGTTGTGCTAAAGCTGAAACAACCGGCTGATCCTAAACACAGGAGAATCGGAATAAAGGGTTTAAATTAAAAAGTTATTAATTTATATCTAATATCTGATCCGAAAAAGTGGTCGAAAAGAGTGATAATGAGTGCAAATATTGATTCAGATTTTGAATGATTTTGTGCACCGATTGTATAGTTTTGGAGATTAAGGGGTATTTGATTTGATTTTCGAGGCATTCAAACACATTCGCGACTATTAATGCAATGTTTGGTTATATAAGAGAAAAAATGTTTATAAAGTAATGGAAAGTTGTGTTCAGTTTTAAAAATCAGTGTTTTTTCATATCGGATTGGAAACACATTTAAGGGGCATAAACACAGTATCATTAAATGACAATGTTGTTTGAGAGCACAGGGGTTTGTCTCTATTTCAATGATGGCATTGTATTTGTTCAACACTCACATCAGATCTAATAAAATGCTTAACATTTGTCTCAGCACTAGAAGTACAGGTAGTATAAGCACTAGTATTAACGTCTGGTCCTCTAATTGCCACTAATTGTAATTCAAAATCCTTTCGAAAATCAAAAAATAAAATCAAAATTAATTTTGAATTTAAAAACAAATGAAAAACAATAATAAACTACTAATACTTATAATACAGATAATTGTCAGCAATAATAGACATCACATGAAAACATTAGACAACTATTGAATACACAGTAGTATTAGTATTGGCTATGAATAGCATCAGCGCTACAATTGATTGTTAATCACAATTAGACTAAATGACAATCAGATAATACTTGGATAGCATTTCAATACATTCAACCTCTAGTGTCTAACAGAACATTGAAATATCTACTTGATCATTTCTCAATAAAAGTAGAGTTTATGACTAAATTTGAGCATGTAACTTACAATTGAATATAAATCAGAGGATTAGACCTAAACCTATCCAACAGTGTATTATTTGATTATCAATTAGTAGACAACAAAATCACAACAAAGTAAAGCGAAACTAATCTAAAGATAATTACATTTCAATGAAGAAAACAATGACTAAAATCTAAAATACAATTAAATCACAACAAATTACAATACATTTTGATTTTATCTCAATTATTTTAAAAATATATAAAACAGCCTAAAGTTTAGTGACTTTTTGTAAACTACAAGTGATTTATACATAATAATCAGCATTTGATGACTAAAAATGCATTTTCCACTAAATATTCAGAGTCCTTCTATATCTAAGAATATTTTCATCAATTTTGTACATATTTTATATATAAATCACTGTTTAATACCGATTAAAGCCATTCAATAGATTTTAACCATTAATTAATTGTTTATCAATAGTTATGACAAATATCACATCAATGACCGACTGGACCACTACTGTACATGCAATCTATACGTGTGGACAGCACTGGTCAGACCTGAGAGCCTCGGGGCTCACCGCCAGATATTGACAATCTTTTATCTCTTCTCCGTCTTCTACTACTTCCGCGTCTCATAAAACTCGTACTCCTATCCTTCAGACGGTCTTTGTCTGAATCACTAAACAAATGAAATGAAAAATTAAATCAATTTTTAAAATTCAAATATTTATTCAAATAATTAAAGCAAATAATTCATAACACTATCAAAGGGTGAAAATAATCCAAATATTAGATTAAACCCTTATATAAATCAAACTAATATATAGTCAATACAATTAAAGAGTAAATTATCCCTGATTAAAATATTCTGATATAAATAAAAGCAATGATAAAAAATAATTCTTGCAATCATTGAATGTAAAAAATATATTAATAATAAAAACCAACTTTTCATCAGATTTTGAACAACATTTCTAACCTATGAATGGAGTCTTTGAGGGATTCTTTGCGGACAGCGTTGGCGATAGTCGATGCCATTTCCGCAAAGTTTTGCTCGTCTGCGGGTTTATTGGGATTCCTAACGGCGCCCATAAGTCGTTGGAGAAGTGATGGTTGCTATTATTGAATGATTATTATTTGAAAAACAATGACAACTTTTTTTTGCCAAACATTTAGACAACAATTTTTCTCAATTTCTAAGAGTTTGTGTTAAAATACAAACAATTATATGAATTTAACAAATGTTTTGTGCGATTCCTTCAAAATGCCATTGAATTGAAAAATTTAAGAATAAAAGTGAGAATTATTTTAAGTGAAGTGAAAGTGAATTTAAAAGTATTGAAAGATTTCAAAATATATTGAAAATTACAAAATTTGTTGAAAAATAGTCAAAAGAGAAAATATAGTGCAAAATGTGATCAAATATAAGAGAAAATTTCAAAATTGTTTTTAACAGTACTTTTAGTTTAAAATTTTGTTATTTAAAAAAATGTTTTACAATTAAGTCTAAAGTGATTGTAAAACCCTTTATCAGTGATGAAAACGTGCTGTCATTTACTTCAATCACATTTGACAAGTGATGAAAATATTTCTAACTATTTGTAAATAAAATACAAAATCTAATCAACAGTTTGAGTATAATTGTGGACAAAATATTTTCAGCGTCTTTTGAAACCCTAATACAACTGAAGAATATCTAAGAGTTGGATAAAGGGGTATAAAATTGATCTAAAGATGTTGACTTCAAACCATAACTTGGACTATTAAAGGGGGATTTTCTGAAGTAACAAACACACCAGGGACATAAACCTCTTAGCATGACTAATTCTAAGGGCTATGAATATTCAGGGCTACTGTCACAGACGCACAGCTATACTCGACTTTACATAACACAACTGAATCTATAATTCATTGTTTAGACATAACATGCAATTGATTGACAATTTTTAGCAAAAATGCAATTTTAAACTAATTTAAACATTAATTACACTCTAATTGCTATCAGTTTTAAATAATTATCATTAAATGTGTGACAAATATAGAGACAAACCACTAGTCATTACCATCAGAGAGAACACAGACATAAAATACTAATGGCACCGACACTCAGAGCAAAAGCACTGTTAAACTGTACAATTAATTAATCAATAAATAAAGAGTGCATTCATATGAAAGGCCAATCAAAGGATATTTGACATTTGAGGGTTCAATTGATTTCAAAAGGGGGTTCAATGAAGGATCCTTTGACTGTCCTTATGTTAACTTACATTAAATCTATTGAACATTAATAATGAATTAATGGATTGCATAACAAACGGATTGATTGTTAATAAAACTAATGATTTAAACAAAAGGTTTAGTCTTTTTTGGTGTTAAAGGAAAGCAATATTAGTTTCATTAATAATGAATAGCTATGGTTGTGAGCAAAGGGAAAGGTTTGGTAGTAAAGGTGCGGAAAATTGTTTAATAAAGTATATGTCTATACACTACCGCTTCTGGAGGAAGAATGGACTGCTTTTCCTGCAAATACATCGAAATACAAAACACAACGTTTAGACACAAAGCGATTAAAAGTCTACCAAAAAATTGAAATAAAATACGAATAGAGATATATATTGAGCGACAATTCAAACACTAATAGCCATTAACTGACGATTGGATTAAAATCTGATTTTGGATTAAAGCCATTATTAGTTATATTTAATACCATATTATACTCCTTATCAGCAAAACAACAATTATTTTCAGTTTTTTGTCCAACGATTCAAATATATTTGTATTAATTTTTGAAATTATTTTTTATGAGAAAAGAAACTAAAGTTTTGTTTGTTTTGTAAGTTTTTTATCGATAATTATTACTTCATTTCCAACACTACGAGACTTACAGATAAGCCGACGCCTTGAATCTGACCAAATCGTGTAGTCTTCCAGTTTTCCAGGACTAAAAACCCGGCGTATATTTTGCCGACAGTTAACCGTCCGTTCCGTAACTCTAAATCAGTTACAAATTATTTCCCCTTATTTTGTATATATTATAAATCAAGTCATACCATCGTGAGGTGGAATAAGTTTGTCGATAATCTTCTTGGCCTGTAATGGCCATAATTTGTTCAGTGTATGTCTAAGCTCTTTATCAGCTTGGTCCATTTCCTCTGCGGGCCTCATCTTTATGCTTAGATTCTCACGAATTAATGCAAATAAAGTTGAAGTGAAGTTCACTTTCCCTTCTTCAGTGATTGGCATATTCATCCTGATCAATTTCTGTACGATATAAATGATTAAAGAAAATTGTGAATAACAAAAATACCCTTGTATACCTTGTAAGCGAGCCTGTAGGGGCATTTATTACCAAACCCAAGGGGTGGATCCATATTCCTGAGCATATCATACATTTCCGAATAGTGTATAAATCCGGTAGCGTTTGGGTCATACTCTGCCCAAACCCTTATATACTCATCCAAATGATGTGCGCCTAATATGGATGAATCCCGGGTCAGGTAATCAAAGTTATCCATAATAACGGCCACAAAAAGATTTAACATCTGTTTTATGAATGAGTTTTCAATTAATGATATTTAAATACAATTAACAATACGAACCAAAAACGAGCAAAAAAATATGAAGGTAACAAAATATGAATAAGCCAGGTCTGACCCACACGTGCTCATCTCATCTTCTCGCTTATTGGTCCTTGAGTCACAGGGTTTACCCGAAACACACGACAACATTATTGACTGCCAGGCCTCGCCTGTCGCACACCTGTCCACCGCGTGTATAAGAGTTGAAAATGAATTCTCAATCAAAGGGTTTACAAAAAAACAATAAAAAATACAGATTTTGTGCAAAAATTGAAATCAAAAAATCAAAAATGCGTTCAAATTATTGCTGAAATTATTTGTTATAATATTTATATAATATTAAGGTTTGAGGAATAGGACACTGAAAGCAACAGCAAAGTGGCATAGGATATGGGGTTGGGAATGATCTAGATACTACTTGCCTGAACAGAAGCATTAATCCTTGTATGAAAGTTCTAAAATTGTTATGTCGGGATAGATTACTGTCTGGATTGAGTTCAGGGCTAATTGATATATTGCCGAACACCTACAACACAAGGCAAGGGTATTAAACTACAGCACACCAACTAACCAGGGATTCAATCAAAGCAATCGTCAGGTGTATGAAACAAATGAATGATTGAGCGATTAATCAAATATTTTTTTACCATTCAGTGTCACTTCCACACCCTTACGACCACTTTGACAACCCCTGCACACAACTAATCATATTTATTACTACAGCATATCATAGATAGAAATACTAAACGTTTTTTTTTGATATACAAACTATTATTTCTAATACAAAATATACTCAACACTACAATAGATTGCAAAATATTTGATACAAAGTGTTGATTAAAATAACAGACAATGACTTGAAATTCAATATTGTTTTACAATTTTTAAATAAATGAATGAAATAAACAATAAAATACACGATATATACAAATATATACACTTAAAGCCATTGAATCAGACATTTATCGCACAATTACTTTCGTGGCATTGAATTCAATGTTTGAAATATTAATATTGAATATAAATCTCTAATTCCTATTCAACCCGACTGTAAGACTCACCGGAATAACAGTATTAATGAAGTATGAAATGTACGGAAATTCGTGTGTCGATTGATTTCCGACTCGGGCTCAAAGTCCATATTACCGAACACCTATTGGCGCCGCACAATTCAGGGGCACAGGGGTTAGAGTTTACATTTTGATTAGATTATAGGTACGCCCATTAATAGCCCTTAATAAGAGATGAGATCTAATATTGGGTCAGGCAAGATTTCGATTTCTGTAGTCAGGGTGACATTTCTCACAGCAAACAGTTTCTATGGTTTTAACACTTAATATTCAAATTATTTTATAAATGAATAAACTATTTAAATGTTTATTAAATGGGCCAGAAATCGAAATTAACCTTGCTTAACCCATGAGCATTACCTGGATAATAAGTTATTAATATTGATGGGAGACTAATAAGGGGCACAAACACTAATTACTTCAAAGCTATTGATAGTGAATCATAAACACTATGGAAATAGCATTCACCGCCTAATGTACGGAATGACAGGGTTTCCTACGTTTGGTGATTATAAAGGGTTACGACTATAGCATTACAATTCAAATCTAATGTATGACTAAAACACATAATATTTTCAGTCGATTATCACTTTTACACAAATAAAACATAACATTATCTTCTATTATGCCATCAATTGAAGCCAAACCGAAGGGATTTGTAATATAAGACATACTTTAAACTAATTTAAGGATTAATACCATTAAAGACGACATCAATACTAATAAAATACATTAAATACAGGATTATCTCACTATTGAGTCAATCCTTTCACTATTTCATACAGTATTTCATGACTACTATTACAATATATACGACTAAAACTATTTTTGGATTTATAATCAATTAATTTATAACTACATAAATACATCTAGGCAACATTTCAATAAAATGACCCTTACCTGCATTCCGATAATTGCATAAATGAAAAATAACATAGCGATGAGCAAACATACATAAGGCAGTGCCTAAAAGGGTGTAAAGACATGAAAAAGCAATTTAGTAATCAATGTTTTGTATGTTTTTTTGACCAAAGAATAAAAATTCTTTAATTCATTACTCACTTTAAATGATTGGATAAAAGTCCACAGAAGGATACGAATAGTATAACCCTGGCGTAAAAGTTTAATAAGCCTGGCCGCTCTGAACAAACGTAAGAAGCCAACACTTATGAAATTGAATTCCTTGTTCAAATAAAAAAGACAATTAGATCCAGTGTAATTTAATTACTGCTCAATTATCATCTTGATAAGTTAGGGATTAATAAAGAATAAAATAAACCAGGACAATAAAATTTGTAATCAAGGTAATATAATTAGTTGCAAATGAAACACTTATCAATTACTATTGTTTCAAAGTAAGACATGTCATACCTTATTACTGACAGTGATCTCAGTGAGCAGTGCATCGATAACACTGCCGACAACTGTTATGAAATCAAATGTATTCCAGGAGTCTTTGAAAAAGTTCTTCAGTAAAGGGTAGACAAAGGTTTAAAGTTAAAGTCAAATAGTTTTAAAAGTATAACAGAAATGAGAAAAAACAGAGAAAATGAGATGAAAAGCCTTTTTTGTCAGAATTTGCTGCAAATGTTTCCATAAAATTAAGTTTTCATTACTTTTAATACAGTTTTTTATATTTTTGTCGATATTTTGCCCAAAATATTGAGAAAATGAGTTGATTTTGATTTTATAATAAAGTTTTTTATATGAATAATGAGATTATATTTAAATGAATTAATTTATGGTTAAATAAATTATTGGAAATCTGACCTTGCATCCTAACGCGATTAATTTGAGGATACATTCTAAGAGGAACAACGCTGTGAACACTTCATTCATGTAGCTCAACACGTCTACATAATTAGGATCTGCATCATGGTACTATTGAAGAGAGACAAGCACAGATGAAAGTATTTTGTATTTCACAATCTGGATTCATTTTGACATTGATGATTTTGGTGCAAATTATACATTGAATTATTAAACTATATTTTGTTTGATGAGTAAACTAATGAATATATTAAATGTGGTTTAATATTAGGAAATTGAAAATTATTTGTAAAAATTTGATAATTATTTCAACAAATGTTTAAAAAACATTTGTCATTGTTTATGATCTCATGTTTTCTGATGTGTATTCAAAATAGGTTTTGGTTTTTACAAATAATTTTTCAAAAAATGACTTAAATTAAAAAAACAATAAATAATTTTCATTCGCAATGAAATGATAAATAAAATTCATTTTATAAATGAATCAAAACTTATGTGAATATTATGTGATTAGTAGTGAATATAAGCATTAATTTTCAATAATCGCATAATATTTGACCAAATATTTGGTTATTTGAAACAATTGTTAAAAAAAGTTTAAAACAATTGTTTCATAAATAAATTGAAAATGTAATTTAGGTTTGAATATAAAATGGGTTAAATTAAATAAAACAAAACTATCTAACACAGTACATTTTATCATTATATCATTACTTGTTAATATATAAATATTATTCATAGATTTTCATGCATTAAAAATATTTTTTAAAACATTTACATCATTTCAATTGGTTTTCAATTAAAACATGCTTTTAATAAATGTTTAATGCAATTAGTTTTACATCAAAAATGCTTTCATTTAATTGAAAATCAATTTAAAATTTTTAAATCAATTCAATGCATCAAAAGACAAATTATTTTGAATTCATGCCATGCCATCAACATATGATTTTGAGGGAACAGGGGTTCAAAGGTTGGAAAGGATTGTTGAAATAGATATGTTATGTTTTCAGAATCACAAAAATAAAAACGGAATTTTAAATTACCTAGTTCACAAAATAAGGGGGAATTTAAAAAACAATGATTATATGACTATATTTTAAGTGTTTTAAAGAATTGTAAACATTTAATAGGTTTTCAAAACTGTTGCTTGATTTAATACCCCTTAATTGGTCGTTAAATATTTCACCCTTATAACTCTTAGTTATAGTATTGAATACATGTGCAGCAAACTTTCTCTGATCAGGTGCTTTTCAATACACCAAATATTCTGAATCAATTTCTCCCTCATATAATACCGACGCATATCTTACCCGACATCCAAACGCCGTAATCTTGAGCATACATTCAAGAGTAAAGAGTGCAGTAAAGGTGGCATTTGTGTACTGAAGAGTCAGTTTGTAATCATTTGTCTGTTGGTAATACTGTGAGAGAGATAAATGACCCTTAAATAGTAATAACCCTTAGTTTACAACGAATATCAAATATTTCTTCATCTTTTATAGATATCAATGATTATGTAAAACAGGGATAGAGAAGGGGAGGGGATCTTAATTATGCCTGATTATATTTTATGTCAAATATAAATGTAAGAGTTTAAAATAAATGAATATAATAAAGCATCAAGTCAATATTTACAATTCCTAATTAGTTACTCATGTATTCAAATAATATTTTAGAGTTTTGTTGTTTTCTGTATTAAAATTTTTAATATATTTTCATTTCCTAACCTTTTGTATGATATTTATACTAATCACTTATTCAAGGTTAATCAACGACTTAAAAGTCATGAAAAATACATAAATTTTCAGAGTTTTAATGCCTTTTCATTTAAAGGCCTCTTCACTGCAATAGATATAGTCATGAATTGAAGTTAACTTCAAACAGAAAAACTCAAATCATTTTCAAGTGAGTGACTCCTAAATAAATTGAATCATGGTAAGTGATTGGATTAAATTAATGTAATATCAGGGTCTCTCATGGCATAAATATTGTTTTGATAATATGACTAACGTTTAATCAAAAACTTTATGATAGATTGCATTAAACATGAATTCAGATAATTATATATGAATTAGATTTACATATAGTGTATAACAAAGTTTTGATTTTGCTAAACATAGTTGAGCATGTTTGTTTATTTTATGTTTAGATATCAGGTCATAAATGATTGATATTATAATGACTTCAATGAATGTACTGTAAGGAAGGAAAGGGAGGAATTCTAGAATGTATATGGGATAGAGGTATTGGAAATTATTTGGTGCTAATGGGTTGACAGATATTTTATCATTTTAATTACATATTAATAAGCAATATGCACCTTATTATGCACCTTGGTTATGCACCGAATTATCATTTTATTTGTAAATTACACCGAATATATCAAAATAGAAGAGATTAATGAAAACATGCTTTTAATCAGATTTAGTGCTCTTTTTCATTGGTTTTCATTTAAATTCAAATATAATTTTACAAAAAATAACTTTTTTATGAAAAATCGCTGCAAAAATCATATTTAGCTTTGAATTCATAATATAATTAATGAATTGTAAGTTAAATCATATAATAATGGCATGCATTTCAATGAGCACTGAATTCATCACCTGATTTAAGGAAATATATTTTCAATGTAAAATATTTGCATTAATTTACACAACAATACAGTTGTGTTGACAGAAAAAATGCAATATTAAAATTGAATTGATCAAGGGAATTGATCTGATAATTTAACTTATTTTATCGTTATTTTAAAACATAAGAATATTTATTAGTTTTTTAAAATTAATTATAAACAATCAGAAATGCAAATATTTTGACAATAAATCAGCAAGAACATTCACATATTGATTTCAATAACATTATTCCTGAATTTTAATTCATTTGTAAAACTAAATTTCAGAAACAAAGCACCCCTGTATTTCACCAGGATAACCCCTTTTCCTCATCTATTGTAAACCTTCTATTAGAAATGAGCAAGGAGGAAATTAATATTAAGCAAATAAGCAAATGAGTTGTTCGCCAGACATAAAGTATATAACTTTATATTGAGAGACAAAACATCAAATGTTTGTCTTTTCAGATAACATATCTAAGATTGACCTCAATTTAGCAAATGTTTGCATCTATTGTATCATTTGATAGCCTTTTCCGCAATGCATTCAAACATTATATATAATGAAAGGTATGAAACAAAATGCTTTTAGTTTTCATGCCTTTTGATATAATTATTGTTATATTTATTAGACTTTATATTATTATAAATTAAATTATTTTACTATTAATGTATTATTAAATAAATAAAAGTATAAATTATTTCCTAAACCTTGAGATTAAATATTACGATAAAAACTACAATTAAATTATAATTTTATAAAAATAAAGCAATTTTTGATTTAATGCTCTAAAAATAATTTTATGTTTAAATTATTTGTAATATTTATTAATGTTTTTTGATATCAAATAATCAAAACATTAAAAGTAATCTAATTTTATATATTTCTACTAAAAATATAATGAATTGAAGAACAATACGATTGAAACACAAATTGCTATTAAAATAAATAATTAGTTTTCATATCAATTAACGAATTGATAAGATGTTGAGTAAATCAATGCAATTAATTAGCTATTTATATTTCAATCAAAGGGGTATTTCTAGGATTAAAAGATATTCACAAAAATAAAGCATAGATTGAAACTATCGTTTGTTTATAACCCCTTGTAATGTAGAGTAAACACTATTATTAGTAATGTTATCAGAAATTTAATTAAAAGTAATGATAACATAAGACATGCGATAAAAGTCAGACATTTATATAAATAATAAAAGTAAGACTCACTTTCATCATAAGAAGAATAGTATTGAGAACAATCAAAACCATAATGAAGTACTCAAAGGCTGTGGACACGACAACCCTCCAGATCTTATACTTCAGGGAATCTTTGTCTTTAGGCATATATCGTTGAAGAGGTCGGGCCTGAATAGCAAAGTCAATACAAGATTTCTGATTTTTATCTAATTCGCCCTCCTCCAACTCCTTTTCACCCTGCTCTTGAAATGTGATGATAATTAAGGCAACAAATATATTGACGAAGAAAAATGGAAACACAATGAAGAAGATGACATAGAATAGGGACATCTCTATTCGGAATCGGGGTAATGGTCCATGGTCTTCATATACAGAATCCATTGAATTTTGAAGCACTCTATAATAGAAGTAATTATTTGTTTAATTATATTCAAAGTTATTCTAAAGTTTTAATGTAATCTTCATTTGCATTAATACTAAGTTAAATGTGAGATAAAACCCATGATTTAAATAAAATTATCATAAATTTGAAAACATAAAACTAAACCCTTTTCTCAAATATCACCAAGATTGCTTTAAATAATAGGTTTTATTATATTTGAAAATAATTTAACAAAAAATATATCCATTTATTGCATAAAAATTGTTTAAAACTGATGCAAAACATAACACTTTTGTAAATACAAAATAAATAAAAATAAAACAAAGCCTAAACTCGTTTACATAGAAGACTGTCAGACCCTGATTAACAGTATTTTCAAACCTAGTTGAATAAGTTTTGCATTAAATCAATACAATATAGCACTGTATTAGTGATGATATCCTCTCCTTTTTGAGCCATAAATCTTATGAATGCATAAAATATATTTAATAATTGAGTTTTCGTTCACAAATGTTATGTTATTTGCGTTTAGAGTAAAAACAGACAAAAATCTCAATTTTATAGAGTTTTTAGAAAAGTGTGAAATTTATACACAATTTTCATCTTTTGATTCAATTTTTTTGTTCCCTTTCCTATGTACTTATAAAACCTGAAGCATTATGAATGATATACCACTTGAGGGTAAATTCAATTTAAAATTTTCAAAATATTGATCACATACTGAGGCCAACCTTCCCCTGTCTGCACAGTGAACAGGGTCAACATGGCAGCTATGACATTATCGTAATGGAACGGATGTTTTTCCCAGGTACGTTTCCTAACTACAGGTGGCTTATCGTTGGATTCAAAGAGAAAGAATTCTCCCCTAAAATAGAGGCGAAAATTAAAAACATATATATTTTTGTTTATCAAATGAAATGAGTTTAAGAAATGTCTAAAAATAGTTGAAAAGAGTTTAGAGTTTTGGGAAATTTTGAAAACAAATTCATTTAAATATTGCTGACATTTATAGGAATCTTAAATAACATTGGATCGATAGTGAGGGTCAATACATACGCGCATTCACTCTCAAACAGCTTTGACTCATCCGTACAGTAATTGAATCTTCCATTGAATAGTTGGACAGCAATCACAGCAAATATAAATTGAAATAACATATAAACTATTAAAATATTGAACACATTTTTGAGTGATGTCACCACACAATCGAAAACAGCCTAAGAATAAAAATGACATTGGATTTAGTAGATGGTTATGGAGTGGATCGGTTGACCAATCTATAAACCATTTATTGAATTTCATTTGTGTTTAAAATTAATTTTTAAAAATTGATTTCAACTGAAAATTATAAATAAAGTCATAATATCTTTCACTTTATATCAATTGAATTGACATTTGAGTTGAAATACAGAAATATAATTGAAATTCAAATGAAAATCAATATTTGAATGAAAAATACAAACGATTTTTACTTTTAATTTCGGAACTCTTTTAATGGTCTTCAGGGGTCGTAATACACGTAAAACCCTATGGGAATACACCGACAAATAAAGTACCCTTCATATAGTGGTGGTCTGAATACCTGAGTGATTTGATTACACTAAGACTAGATGCGGCGCCTTTAGTACCAGAACTGGAGTCTCCGCTGTTGTGATCAAAATAAATGGTTTATTAAAATATATGAGAAAAATGTGGACAAAACTGACAAAACGGAGAAAGCGATGGCACAGAGGGCACAGATCACTACAATGGCGTCCAATATGTTCCATAAGTCACGACAGTATGAGCCGGGATGGAGAAAGACACCTTGGTCTATTACTTTGAGTAACATTTCGATTGTGAACACACCAGTGAAGGCATAGTCAAAGTAGACAAGAATGGCGTTTATGTCTGAGCTCTCTTCGACCGGATCCTCGGCCGCTAAGGCAATAGAGCTCAGTGTAATGATAATCATTATGAATGCATCAAAATATCTCATATTTGTAACAAAATGTGCTGATTTTCGGATCGGATTGGATGAGGATAGTATGAACATAGATGAGTAGGGCAACATTGGCTTTGGACCACTTGGCTCCTCCTCTTCCTCGTCATCCGGTTCCTGGAATTTCTTTTTCGGAATCTTCACTAATTCAAACTCAATCTTAGTTACGTCTATTCAAATAAACATCAGGAGTTTAAAGGGGCATTCACTTATAAATTACAGCCAATACTACCTGCGCCCGATCGACCAGAGGTCAGTGGCGAAGGGGGACATATATTAACTGAAGGCAGCAAATCCATGTCTTCAGTATCCCCTGTGAGTGCGTCCACTTTAGTCCCCTGTCGATGTAAATCTGCGATCTCTTTCTCGATTTCCTCTTTATTTCTTTCTCTGTCCACTTCCGCCTCTTCCTCTTCAGCGGCGGTCAGTTCTTGAGCGTTGGCTAAGTTGTCGACAGCGATGGCCAAGAATACGTTCAATAGTGTATAGTTGCCAAACAGCACAAGGATTATGAAGTATAAACTGTATACCATTCCCCCTTCATGTATACCCCCTTGAGATTTGATAGCTTTATACATAACTTCATTCCAGTCTTCACCGGTCAGTATCTGAAACACAGTCAACAGTGCGATGGCAAAGGAGTTGAAGTTAGCGGGAGGTGTGCCCTCTTCGAAGTTGAACCTAAGGGGCAATATTGTAATTTGAAAGCATGTTAAGGGGGTTAGCATATTAAGGGGCAAATGAATACATACGCGCCGCCAAACAATTGCATTCCCAGTAATGCAAAGATTAGTATAAATAAGAAAAGAAGAAATAGTAAACTGATTATAGATCTCATTGAAGCCAACAGTGAAATGACTAAATTCCTTAGTGACGACCAATACCTTGATATTAAATGCAATGCTCAATAGTATCATGGTCAACCTATTCATTATTTCATACTTTGTCACTTTGAATATTCTGAGAAGACGAAGAGCTCTCAATACAGAGAATCCAAAGGAACCGCCCTTTACTTCAGACCAGATCACTTCAAAAATGCTGCCAAATATGACCTTAAATATGGGATTGAAGTGAATTTTAGTTTTATATTTTCATTTCATAAAAACAATTGTTTTTAAAAATATTGAAATTTGAAAAACAATTGAAAACATTTGTAAATGAATTGCAAACCCACTAACCATACAATCAAATCGATTGAAAGCCGACTCAAAATAGCATTTTATTCCCAATGCATACAATTTGATACACATTTCACATATGAAAAGACCCAGAAACACAAATTCCGCGATATCTGTGCAAATGAATGACCAAATTATATGTTATTTTCATTCAATAAACGTTTTGAGATTTAAATTTAAATAACATTACAGTAAATGAAATCTATTTATTATATTTACGACTAATTTAAGTCTGTTTTGATTTTAACCCCATTTTCAGTGAAAGTTGTTTTGATTGAAAAAAAATATTTTCAAAAACCAATAATACTTTTAATAATTATTGATATTTCATTTGATTATTGTTTTTATACTTTAAACTCATTTTCATATTCTTTAATGAATTTTAAATTTAATTATTTTTGAAAAATTGATTGATTAGACGACAAGTGAGTAATGATTGATAACTTTGTGAAAAGCATTTGGTTTATCAAAAAAAAAAAATCCTTTCCCTAACCCCAGAAAACCTTATCATTATTTTGTTTGTTTGATGTATTGAATAAATCTTTGTTATGAAAATCAAAACAATAATAAAAATCAATAATAAATGCATTGAATTATATTATATTGTTATAGACTTTCACTGCTTATAATAATCTGAGAATAGATATTTGTAGCCAGGGGGGATAAAAATAAGAAATGCAATTTAAACAAACTAACCCGGATTATTGCAAGAGCATAATAATGAACAAAGAGTAACAAGAATTATCTAGAACAAGTTCTTATTAAATATATTGAAAATTGATTGCATTTTAAAGCCTAATTACTGTGAAAACCTCTGGAGCTCCCAAACCCCCTGTGAGCTAATGTATTAGGAATTGATAAAAACTTACACAAGAAGTCTGTGAGCCATTGTTCCTGTCCTTTGTGTTCAACGGCAACGCAGACAGTATTGAGAAATACTAATACGATTACAAACCAATAAAATGCTTGCGTTTTGATCCCTCGCCGGACACCGATTCTGTGGACCAGTAATTCAAACAATATTATGATTTTTGTGTCATTTATATCAAATAATTACATCTCTCTCACAATCAGTTGTGTTTTAATGGGTATTACAAATGTATAGAAAAATCGCTTCAAAAGGATTTACATATTATAACATTTGTTATCTATTGAATATAACCTTGCACACAAAAGACTATATTAAAACATGTCAAATGACAATCAGGATTATTTTAAAATATGATGCAATTTGCTACTGTATAAGCATTTAAGTTTAATCGCCTCTATAACTGAGTTTAATTACAATTTTACCTAACCTTTCACTTAACTTCAATTCATCACCATGGTCAAAATTAAGATGGAATTCAGAATTCCAATATAGATTTTATAAAATATAAATTATAAAATAAAATTCACAAAATAACTGACCTGAATCGTTTTTCAGCCTTCCAGAAAGCTTTACATGCGCCTTTATTCTTGATTTTTGAATGTAAATAGGAAGCCCTTGCGAACCCTGAATGGTTTGGTAGGTTTTTATCGCAGATTTGCAATGAAATTAAATCTCAAGTTATTATCATTAAAAATATTTGTTTTTATAATTATTACCAAAAATTGTAATAAATTTTTAATTAATAAAAATATTTTTCCTATTATTTGAAAAACAAATTTATTATAAAAGCAGCAAAAAAGCGTAAAATTAAATATTGATTAACATTCATAAAACCCAGTGATTTGTGATTCAGGGGTTAGGAATGTATTATGCATTTCTAAATCAGGGGATAATCAAGACATTACAACAAATCAAATAAGTGTGAAAGGGTTTTGAATAATCAGTTGAGTTTTCAATATTGATTAAGTAAAAGAGTCGGAGACATATGTTTTGTATATTTAACTAGTATTTAATGATATACCCTGTATCAACAATAATCTGATTTAATTGAACCCAAACACACCCTTTGATTGCATGAATCTGATGCCAAGAATCGATATTAAATGCAAACATGACTTCACACACAAACATAAAAAATGAAAATAACTTACAATTAATAATAACAAACATTTTCTGCATTCAATTAATTCTGTATTTTATCTAAAGCTCAGGAAAAAGCAATTTTTTGTCTAAAATTATGTCAAATAAATATCTACGGTATATAAAGTCGGAAAAAGACTGCTATCTGTGCTCTAAATGACATTAAGTAATGATAACTATAGACAGACTATAGACTACACTACGGATCGAAAGTTCATTAAAAAGAGCGCAAATCTGTTGTGAATAATATTTAAGAGAATAAGTGACACAAAAAGTCTTTAAAAGCTCTTTCACTAACACTAAAGGACTCTAAACTACAAACTGAGCATCAAAATGATGACTAATAAAGTACCCCTGATGCATTCTACTAATTCAATGCCGAAAGTAACTAGCTTAAAATCGGTTTCCTCTATTCTATCAAACAAATAATTTACCAAATTAAATGCCCAAGTTTCTATGGGTTGGTGTGAGTGTTAAATACCTTTGAGCACCTTCTTTGAAGGCTCTATTTGCAATAATCAAGGTGATTTTCAAGATAATATTCAATGATGGCAATTTTGTTGCAAGATAATTTGATCAATAGTTCAATTGGTGCGGAGGGACGACATATTTATATTAAGGGTGAGATATAGTGAACAAAATGTTTGTTTCGTATTTCAGTTTGTATTTAGTGTGCAATCAATCCGTTTGAGAGAAACACACGAATAGAAACATTCGGTTATTTAATTGAATATAAATTAGATTTTATGTGTTTTTAATAAAAATATTTTGTTTTTATAATATATTAATGTTTAATATATTTGTATATATGAGGCACAGACACATATATAAAGCACACACACAAAACACACAGTGTTTTTAATATAATATCAAATATGAAAACATAAGACACACACGCAATGAAAGTATGATATTTTTAAGGTGGATGTTATGGTTAGTCAATACAATCGATGGTAAGTTTTATTTGGATGTGAGACCAAAATAACAGATTTTTTTTGTCAAATATTTAGTTGCAATCGTTATATGTGTGAGGAATGAGTTTGTGATCAATTGTTACAAAACATCAAAAGTGAGTTAATTTTGATAACAATTCATATAATTTTTAAGACATTATATGAAAGCAGAAGAACAGACAGAAGACCGAGTGATAAGACATGCATAAAAAAAGAGAGAAAGAATTGAATGAATAAATGGTTTTAAGAATTAATTAATTATTAAATTATATATTCTTTGCCAACAATTCAATGAATAATAAAAACTAATATCTATTTTAAATACAATTAAAAAGTCATTTTCGCCTAATTTTATACAATATAAGACATATTTCGCTCAAATTTCAAAAGTGAAAGGTTATTCTAGTGATATACTGAATGCAAAAAAGAAATAAGTTAAATTTATTAAAAACTAAATCATTAATTAAAATGACATTTCTTCTAATGTTATACTTATTTTTAAAGCGTTTAGAAAATCAACCAAAAGATGTGAAAATAGTATTAACGTTGAGTTGCACTGTATATACAGTACAACTAAGGGATAGGATGTGAGCACTAATAGATTCATTAACAAATCATATCTCATATTAAATTGAGTTTCTATCGAAAATTTAACCAGAACATTATTCCTACAGAAAAACTGTATAGAATCAACCAATTATTGATCAGGTGAAACCAATACTTCAATCTAGCCTAATAAATAATGAGATCCCTGTCCTCTACTTTAAGACTGAGTTATAAACACTTAAATGAATAATATTTTGTCAAATAAAATGTCAATTAATAAAGAAATAGCAAAACATTAATAAAACACTTCATTTCATACCTTCTTCTTCCTCCTCCTCTTCCTCTTCTTCTTCATCTGTACTCTTACTGTGCATAGTCTTTAACTTTTTACGTTTGGCCGCAGCTCTACGTCTCGCTGTAAGAGCACAAGTAGTTAATTATGAAGAACCGATTAATTTTGCCAAAAATAAACACATTTTTATCAATAATTTATATAAAAAGTTAGTTTTGTGTCAACACTACTGTCGTTTCAATCATTAATTATTGTACAAAAAAGATAACATTAGTTTGTTTTACAAAATCAATTGTTGAGAGGTTTGGGGTTTTGCATCGATTGTCACAATGTGTGCAAATATAACCTATAAGTGCACATTATATTAACAAAAACACCCTTACCTTCAATTATATGCATTTTCTCCTCCTCTGTAGTCCTTTCTTCAGCTAAAATCACTTCCTCTGCAAACAATACAAACATTTAATTAAAACATTTGTTCAATAAATAAATCATTGGATTTTATGATTCACAAAATTAAGAGATCAACTGTGACCAAGGTATTACTCAAGCTAATTCTTAAGCTTTAGTAATATTAAGTAAAAATTAGCCTGGTTATATAAATTAAAAAAAATATTAAACATTTACTCCTCACCTGCTTTACAAATCCACTCGACGTAGCCGTTTAGCTCCCGTTCCAACTGTTGTTGGCGTCTGAGCTTAAGGAAGGCCTGTCTGTTCTCAACTCTTTCCCTCTCTTTAGCGAACTCTCTATTAAAACAATTGTTTTGCAATTATTGTTAAAACATTGAAATTCATTGCAATTTTATGCAAATGTCTATAATATAAAGTAATTTCTCATTAAATCCTTTTAAGGCTTAAAATATTTATTTCATTAAATCAATAAACATTTGTTTTAATAAATTATCAAATATTGAAAGAAAATGAGCCTTGTCATTTTATATGTATAATTAAATTCAAATGTGATGACATACCCGCTCAAAACACCCAGAACCAAATTGAGCATAAAGAAAGAACCTAATATAATGAGTGGCACGAAATATATCCAGTTATAGGCGCTTCCCATCGCATCGTTTGTCTACAAAGCATTTTATGAATACAATATCCTTATGAGTCTATCATTTGCTTATAGTGTAAGTAATTATATCCGGAGCAGCAATATAGCACTTACCCAGTATAAAATACTAGTCCAACCTTCCATAGTAATGCACTGGAATACAGTCAGCATGGCGAAAAATATGTTATCAAATGAAGTGATGCCATAGTTGGGCCCTTCCCATCCTTCTCTGCATACGGTGCCATTTGGACAGGGATAAGCACCTTTTGGAGCAGGGATGGTCATTGTGCAGGGTGTTTCTAAAGCATCACCCCCTTTATATATTTGAGCTAAAATTGAAAATCAATGTAATTATATTTAATTGTATCTTATTTTCACACATACTTTCATCTGGCAAACTGAAACATGTTTTGTGAAGCGCCCCTTCATAAAAGTCTAGGCCTATGATAGCGAATATTACAATTGCAAACAACACTAATAATGCAATTTGTAGTAAAGGTGCCATCGCTTTGATTATGGACTTCAAGACCACCTGAAGGCCTGTTTCGCGAGTTTTATAAAATGTGATCACAATTTAGAAATATTTTTAAAGAAGAAAATAATTTTATAAAATGTGAATTTGATTAAATTTTGAGCAGGTTCATTTTGTGTAATTAATAGGGCTTTAATCAGGTGAAAATAATTATAAAGCATTTTTATATGTAATTATACCCCTTATTCCTCATTTAATATATGCAAAATAGATTTTATTTTATTTTAGCCTCAAATAATAATAAAAAGCAAATAATGTGTTAATAATTTAAAAATGATTTTGTATTTGCCGTCAAATGCTTTCAAATGCTTACAAATATTCTGTCAAAACCTAAACGCAATGTTTGGCTCACAATTGCATTACTCAAATATTAAAACATTATTTTTCAATTAAAATTTTTAATTGCTGTAGATATATAGCCAGGGTCAAACAAAACTTTAAACAGGATTTAGTTAATAATTGTAATTAAATTGTATTAACATTGAAAATATCATATAATACTCATAACGTTATGCAATCATAAGGTAAACAAAATCAATAACAACAGCTCTATGCCTAACATTCTGTACTGAACCAGGTATTCAGGGTAGTATAAAGGGTTGC
Source organism: Pantelozetes paolii (assembly GCA_034687845.1). Taxonomy (NCBI): domain Eukaryota; kingdom Metazoa; phylum Arthropoda; class Arachnida; order Sarcoptiformes; family Oribellidae; genus Pantelozetes; species Pantelozetes paolii. Next base: position 20,952 of record JAQGAT010000089.1, on the reverse strand, counting down.
TATGGAAGTTTGCATTATAATTGGTAATTTCCAGTATTAATATAAGTCCTTCCCTTCGGTAATAAAGATTATGTACTTTTTGAACAAATACATTGACAGAGAGTTAATGTAATTCTTAACTGCTTTTTGTCTTAAAATCAATTTTTTGTGCTTCACTTCAGTCTTTTACAAAGCAATCAATAAACTCAAAGGTTTGGCCAAAAATTTTTATTTGTATTCTCAGTCAAAGAAAAAAAATCAATTTTTAGCCCAAAAATACTATTAAATGACTAAAACATATATATATCGACAGAATTTTGATGACATTTCTCTTATTTAACGGAAATATTTTAGAAATTTTTATTTTAAGAAAATATTTTATAAAATGAAAAATAAATATTATTTAAACTAAAATATAAGAAATATTTCATTAGATATAACAATAAAATTCAATTTTGAAGCCCTTGTTGTGAATGAGTGTTATTTCAATGATAAATATAATTTGCATTTGAAGTTCACATATTATTAGCACTGAATTACTCTATATTTTTATCTCAATTAAATACACTATTAATTGAAAAACAAATATCAATTGAATCTAATATTCAAACAAATTTATGACAAATTTAGATGAAAGCACTTAATCTAATCTGCTTTTCAATGGATTTAAAGAGTGGATTACAGGCCAGGGTTCATGCAGTGATGCATTAAATGTAAGTAAAGGGGCTAAACATGACAAACAGACGACTACTTACTTGGAACACCTGAAACCAACTTCAAAGGCCTTAAAACCCTAATGGCTCTCAAGGTTTTTAAATCTACCCCTCCTAGCATTTGCTTTTCTGCAGGAGCAAGTAAGGTTATGAACCTGGATAAATGAAAATAAAAACATTCTTCTAAACAAACCATTCAATTACTAAAACATTACTATATTATCGGTTGGACTAATGAAAGTCAATTGAAATCATTTAAAATAATCATTGTATCAATGAATTCATGATTAAAATCAATGAACCATTTTCAAAATGATAATTTGACCTTCGTTAGTTCAATTCACTTACTATTAAATCTATTTTTGCTAATCTATTTACTAATTATACTAAAACGACGATTAAAACTATTAATATTATATAAACTACAGTATAGTCTAAATATTAAACAAGTTCAATTAGAAACTAAATTATTTTGTATTTATAGCATCTTTAAATGAAATAACATATAATTTACGATAAAAATAATTATTTAATATTAAAATACATTTAAAATAAATAAAATTTACTATTATTTTCATAAAATGTGAATTTCTTTAAGTGTAGGCAAAGAGTTGATGAAATGTTTGAAAATTCAAAAACAAAAATAAATTGTTTTTATTTTAAATTCACTCAAATATAACTCTAAATTCAAATCCATTCAACAAATAAATAGTTTTTGTAATTATTTCAAAATAAATTTGAAAAAATACTTTATATATGAATTCATTTCAATGTTAAAAACGAAACTCATATTAAAATATAAAATATATTATATTTGAAGTAAATTTAATGTCAAATGAAAAAACAAATATTGATTTTGAAACTTCACTTCATTTTGAATTGTTTGTAACAAATCATCAAATGATTTAAAGATACAGTAATTATAATATTGTTTATAAAAAAATACTCTTAAAAAACTATAGCTTTTGTTTGATATCTAAAGTACTATTAAAAAGAGGTTTGTTTTATTGAATAAATGTTTTTTGAATTATTTTAATATAATTTGTGTTTTATATTAAATTACTTGAAATTTATATTCAGTTTTGTTCACAAAATAATCCCAAATATTGATCCAAAAATTCTTTGTTATATAGAAAACACAGTTTTATTACTGAAATATAAAAATATTTTTACAAATAAAAACAGATTTATATTTCAATTCATTTCATAAGAGTATATATTTTTGGACAAAAATATAATACAAAACAATAAATATTATTAATTCTTAATCTTTCAAACACTATAATCGATACCAAACTATCATTTCAGTGGTATATGTATGACATCTATCCTGACGTCTGTCACAGACTTTAATTAAAGTGAGGATTTATTTAGATATACTAAAACTGGCAATAAATTATTGATATTATGAATGTGCAAGATCAGATTTTGGAATAATAATTAATTTCCAAAATAATAGCAATCTTTTATCTATTTATTAGTAAACACTGAAAAAACATTTTTGATATAAAATACAAAATGACTTTGAATTCGTTGAGTAAATCTAAAATCCGTTTACTTTTAATATTATATAAAATTCACACTTAATGTCAAAATTACAACATTTCTGGCAAAGTATTGTATTTTTATGAAATGCTGTAACTGTCGTAAAGAATTTTATGAGTTTCTCCAATTTTAATGAGAAAGGTCATAAAATATTGGATACATTTACTTTAAACACACATAAAATCTAATAAAATATTTGAAATAAAATTTTCGCTTATTTTATGAATTTTCAAAATCATTATTGTCTTTCAATTTCACACAAATCTCAGATAACGTCTCAAATATAAGACAATAAAAATAATAATTAATCATCCTTGATACAATTAATCAAAATCATTGAAACATTACTACTGCATTAGCTAATGACAAAACAACATTGGTTATAAATGAAAACAATATCAAATATCATTCAAATAACACAATGTTTTTCATTTTAAGATAAGGGGTATTTTAATATTAACAACTAATATTAGCATGTTTTATTTAGCAAATGGTTACAAAGTTATGTTGATCAATTTAATAGCTTGATGAAGAACTACATTGGTTATTTGTAGTCATAATAATGCTGACTTACTTGGTGTTCTTGACACTAATTTTAGTGGACGTAAAACCCGAAATGACCGAAGCATACGAAAGTCAACATTTTTAAACTCACTTCCTTCCATGACTGTGTTGGCCAGCCTGGCTCATTTAGGTGGGGCAATAGTTTATTAATGATAACAATTTAAGCTTGTCCATTTAGACTTCATGAGAATACTATTTAAACTAGCTATTGTTTAGAGAACATTTAGATTCCAAAACAGTCAGGTTTAAGTGTAAAAGGGGCTCGAATTTGCAAATTACTGAAAAGGGGGTCAACACATGGCTATGGTATGTAATTAATAATTATCTAACTATCAGTAAATCAGACAATTTTTATGCGTTATTAATACAAATATTCACTCTTCAGTGTGTGTTAAGAGGACTGAGAGCTAAATATGACTAATAATGACTACAAATGTACTGAAATTATAATTAAAATAACCCTTTATTTGATTCATAACAAGCGATATATAATATTATATCATATAATGCAAACATTAATCCATTTTTCAAATAAAAGTGAGAATAATATCACTATTTTTAGAAATATTTTATAAAAATTAAAATTATTTATAAATTACTAAAACTATGGCTAAAACTATAACTAAATCTATTGCTAGAGCTATAGCTATAACTAATTGTTTTATATTTGATAGAAATATAAAACTTAACCAAAAATTCATTAAATTTAAGTGTTTTTCAACTAATATTCAATTCATTAATACCTGAGAACTAAAACTACATTTAATCTATTGAATGAAAAACTAAATTCTTGTAAATATTTATTTGAAATGTCATTAAGTGTTTGATTTAATCACTCAATAGTTTCAAAAAATATTGTGTCAATCGTCGGAAAGGTTTGAAAGCACTTAAAGTGATAGGAATTAACTATGAAATACATGTCATATAAATGAATGGTTTTAATCAAGGATTTAATTTAGGCTTTAATTTGTTTTCAATTATTTTCACACTAATCCCCAAATAAATTCAGTTTTATTACTCAATACTGTAGTATTAAATATAGTATTAATTGAAACTGTGAGGCAATTCCTGATATTAAACAACCTTGTCAATATAATGTGCTCAATATATAAACTGTTCCTGATAAATTGTTCATGGTTGTATGCGACCAATCGAGAAATGACAGAATCGATTGAATATTCATATATGAAATCCAAATATAAAGGAGTGTTTCAATCGTTAAAACTTAATGACACTTCAAAAGAGCAAAACATTTATCAATTGAGAAAATAAGTGCAAAAGAAGTGAAACATTATATGCTTTCACAGCTTTACTCAATGAAAATATATTAAATCTAATAAACTATTGAGAAATGAATTGAATTCAAAACAAATGTTGAAATACTTGTACTTCTTGTTAATAATCTATAATATAATTGCACTAAAAATCTATTTCATATCAAAATCTACTTTTGAATAACAATAAACACTGATATAAGAGATGAGATGACATGACATACCCGGTCAGGACGACTATAAAATCTAGTATATTCCATACATTTCTTAAATATGACCCTTTATGTAGTATAAAGCCCAGGGCCAGTATTTTAAGTGTGGCCTCAACGCAGAATATGCCTAAAAAGTAAGGCTCAGACGTCTCCTACAGATAATCAACAAAAACATCAATCAATTACTCATGTCTTAAGTATTCAGCGATTAATTACCAGTTGAAGAGCCAAAGGGGTTCTGTCTTTGCGGGGCAGGTGCTCCTCAAGTGCCAGTACCACACAGTTGGCTATAATTGTCAACAGAACCGCGTATTCAAACACAGTGTTTGTCAGAAAACAATAGATTTCAAGTTAAGGAAAATAATTGATATTAATTTCAGGGTTAATCAAAATCAGGTGTAAATTATATATTAAACAGAATTTCAAAATGACTTCAATAACTCATAAATGAAATAATAATTAAGTAATTATAATATAATCTAAAACTCTCATTGAAATTGTGCAAAAATTTTGTGTTAACCTTTTAGTGCATTGAAACCCTGGATATTTTCAAGAATATTGATTTTACTTCAAAAATATTCAATAAAAGTAATGATTATATTAATTAAAATCTACCTTTCCATTCACCCCTCCTTTCCCTTACATAATGATAATTAACAAAAAATTTAGTAACGATTTACTCAATGCTTAAATTAAATGCTTAATTGAATTCAATTGTTTGCGAAAAAGGGGTAAAAATACTGATTTAGTAATAAAGGGGGAAATTCTGTTAAAATTGAGTCAAAATAAGTGAAAACAATGATTAATATTATAAATAATAAAAACAATAAAACATATGATTATATGAAAAGATATGGCCATTCAATGATGAACCGGGTGTGACGTCTGATGAAATTATCATCGCTGAATATAAACAGCGAGCTTGGTCCTTTTCCAGCGCCGGGAGCCCCGGGCTGCATCCCTCTCCTCTTGGCCATATTGCGTGCTTGGTCTATTGCCGCAGACTCTGTGCCATAGCTCTGGTAAAGTGCAGTCAAACGCCTATGACTTTGACCGCTGTGGCCGCCACTGACCTCACTGCCAGCCCCTGCGCCCACTTCAGCACTTAATGCTTGTAAACTGACCCACAATTAACAGATTATTAAAACAATTTAAAAACCATTTATAATATTCACAAACATTTGAAAAACACTTTTAATTCAAAAAACAATTTTTATTTTTCTCTCGTATTCTGTGTTTAATATTATTTTATGTTTTGCAGTGAATCTAATCATTGATTTTGTTAATAGAGAGCACACAAGCGTTTTAGAGCTGTATGAGTGCGCCCGCAAAATGTAGAGCACAGGCTATGTTCTAACAGTGCTTTCAGCGAACACTTACTACAGAGCTCAGGGATGCTCCCATATAGTCAGGAATAGGGTGGGAACAGTAGGTATGGATCATAAGCGCCAGAATTTGCTGTATATTTGAATTTCACTCTCACTATTGCATTACAAACACTAAACACCAGCGCTCTCTGCACTCAACAGAATATTGTTTAAAACATTGCAAACAATAAATGCTTTGAGAATATCAATGAGAATATGATATTGTGTTTGTATTATTGCCCCTGAATTTTGAAACCTATTTATCAAACGTACAAATAACGTAATTACCCTTAAAATGATTAGATTATAAATAGCACCGCAAATACTCTGTGTATTGATTGGCCCCTTATTTAAACAACATGTGATTCACTTTCAGCCCCTGATTATGATTTGCACGAAATTCAAACATGCTTTCAATGGTTTCTTAAAGTTGTCATTGAATTACAAATTATTGTGATTTCAGATCAATTCAAACAATTCACTAAATATTTGAGACACTATTGATTTAAAATCAATTTTTAGTACCTGTGCTATGAAAGGATAATTTAAAATTATGATTAATGGTTTAATAGAGATTATTTAACTGACACAGATCAATTCTAAAACAGTTTATACTTTCTACATAAATTATAAACATTAAAAATGACCAAAACTTTGAAAACAATTGAAACAAATATTGTATAATTAAAAACATTTTAAATAAATTATTATTAAATTTAATTTTTATGAAAAAAGTGGTCATTAATAACAAAATCATTTGAAATTAATTGCAAATCATTTCAATTCAATAAAAATAATAATAAATAAAAAAAATCGCAATTATATTCAAAATCTTAATTAAATTTGTTTTGAATTGAAATCAAAATAATTTGTTATAAATATTGTTTAAAATATAAAAAACAAACAAAACGTCAAAACTTTTAAAACAAATATTTTAAACCCTTTTCTTTCAATACTTATAAAAATGACAAAAGGTTTTGACACTACTATTGTGTTCAGGGAATAACCCTATGATTAATACATCTCAAAAATCAGGGGTAAAAATAAGAAAGTGATTACTTACGCAATGTCCTCTAATTTCATGCCTTTTAATCGCGAATGTAATAAAACACAAGTCCTTTGATCTGTGATCTCAACAGCTCTGCGCCGTTGCCTAAGTCGGGCACCGGTAGGCAGGTCGGTGATTGACAGTCGGGTTTGAGTTCGGGTTCCGTTCAGATTTGGCACAATTGGTAACAGCGATGAACGTCGTCTGGCACTGGTATTTGTGGCACTTTTTTGTTGGACAGTAAAACCTTTGACGCCTACCGGCGCTGTATCGGGCGATTCAGACTGTGCTACAGAATCAGACTTTTGACTCTGGGTATCCAATTGCTTGCCTTCTAATCTTTCATCCCTTTCCTTACTGCCAACCCCTTCTGAAGACTTCTCTGAGCCATCCGCTGCCTCTTCTTCTTCAATCTGTGTCGACAGTCTTCTGGATGTCTGACCCGCGCCAGAGATCTGTGGCGATGAGCCCCGCCTTCGAGTACTCAGATGTCTACTTCCGGTCACTCCAATCATGTTAGGGCTGAGAGCACCGGTGTTTTAGTGGGATGTCTAACAATACCAACCCCTAAGCGAGTGATACTTATTCTAATGACTCGATTGGTTATCAAATCTATTCTTCTTTTGTAGTCACGAATCCATTTCTCATTTATACGGTTTTCGCCCCTTTTGTTGTCACCAGAATAGAGACCAACGCCTCCCAGAAATTAACAGCGATTTTAATGAATGCTTTGCTTTCTTTGATAAACCATTTTCAGGGGTTTTACGCTATTTTTCGCCTTTAATTGAAATGAATAAAAATGATATGGTTTTGAATGTTTGGTTAGCAATGCTAATGATATCTAATAAAAAGACAGTCAGACAGGGGGTCATAAATTAACTTTAATATGTTTATTTAAACGCGACCTAGAACATTTTTCTCCAATTTAATAATCAATAGACCATTACTTGGTTTTATGCAAACACTTATAGTTTTTATTTACCCTTTAGTTCACCCAATGCTGTGATAATAGTTATTCAAATTTAAGATTAAATGATATTTTATTATCACTTTTTTAACATTTCATTATTTAAAACATTATGTGTTAGTCTGCCCGGCCTTTGGGCACATCTAAACACAACACCCTTTCACTAATGGATAAAGTAATCAAAGTTTTCATTTCAAGTTAAGGGGTATTAAAGACCAATGGTTTCAATGCATTTCGGATTTACTTTTAATTAACTTTTCATTCAATAAATTATTGATAAAATGTAAAAATATTATCAAAACTAATGAAAACATTAATAATAATCCAAATCTTAATCAAAAGATTATTAAATAAATTTAGAGCTCAAACAGAAAAAGATATCATTTTTTTGTGCATTTTTGTGCACTAGTGTTAACTCTAATTTTAATGGCAAAGGAAAATCATGATAATAACAATTATCTAGAAGAATTTTGGTAACTTACCATGATACACTATAGAATTATATAGTGTATCATATTTCAATAAAAATTAAAAACTCATAATTTTTTTAAATAAAATTTATACAAAGACCAGGATATATTTTTGTATGAATTACATAATGTACAGGGTATATCATCACTTTCAAATATTATATGATCTGTTAAACAAACCCCCTTAAAATTAAAAAATAACAGTCAATAATATGCATGCAGGGGCAAAGATAAATATTTATAATTATTAAATTAGGAAAAAACTGTTAAATTGATAAAAGTATGAAACTGTTCTTGTTCAAATATTTAATTTTCTATTCAAAGTCTTATCAATTGAAAATAAACATCAATTTTGAAGTGAATGAAATCATGTGTTTATTTTTCATGAACTCAATTGACAAATAGTATTAAAAATACATTGCTTAGATTAAAATGTATTTCTACAAAAATTATCTAATTCAGCATTCTCAATTGATATATATTAGTATATATTATACCACCAGGGTGATGTAAAATAACTAATCTATGTTCTACAGTAGTATGACTTACATTCGTATATATTACGTAATATATTTGAAACTTTGAAAGATGAAATCAAAATTGATTTTGAAATCAGTTTTAGCAAATGATCCGTATTTTTATCAAACGTTAGCTCAATATGTGTATCAAAAGGGGGTCTTTGGATAACATATTACTATATTATTTGATGAATGTCTCAAATATTATTAAAATCTAAAAACTATATGATTTTGTTCAGAGATTCCTGATTTCAAAGGGTTTGTCAAGAGATTTATTATTTCGTATGAGATTTAGATGTCATGACTCATGACTGAGACATCAATTCTCAAGACTTTTCAATAAAATATTTTTATTTTTTGATTCAAATCCTTAAAAGAAATAAAAGTTTTTACTTTTAATACAATTTATTTCAAGTCTTAATACATTTGAAATTACAATACAGTATAAAACACTCCCAAAGGAGTAAAGGATTTGCTTCACAATTGTTTTAATATTTTGCATTAATTTTGATTAATTTAAGGCTAATATTCAGTAATTAATTATAATCTCATTGTTTTATACTTAAAATCATTGATTTATAAAATAAACTTAAATAACATTTCACAAAATATTTTGATACTTAATATAAATAATTAAAATAAAAGAGTTTCTTGACTTGCTTATATTCAATACTATTAATTAGATTCAGGGTAACTATAGTTTATTAATGTATTCAAATTTATAGAATAATTGACATTTTATCTATTTTTCATATCATATATAAAATAAATGAATAATTTAATAAATTGATTAAATATTCAGAATAAAAATATAAGAATTTATTTTTAGAAATATTTTCATGTCTTTTAAGTGAATGAAATGCAAACTTAATATCTCTATAACTAAACAATAAAAATAAAAATAATTACACGTCTAATGAGTAAATTATTGTTACGTTTGAAATACATTTCAAAGAAATTTAAAATAAAATAAAATGAAATTAATTGATATTTATTTTCAAACTCAAAACTAATTTAGTGGACATTTATACAACAAATTCAATCTTTCAACAAAATGTTAAAAGCAATATTCAAAAATTTAACATGCACAATATTTTGACTAAGTTTAATTGATAGGGGATTTACAGACAAAATCCATTAATACTGTTAATAAAAAGAGATATTTCTTTGATATACTGTACTGTATATAATGTATAAAAAATCAATATATATGACAAACAATTTGTCTTTAAATCTATTTCATTAAGTTTTTGGAAATTTTCTTTTTATTGAATCATATTATATGAGATTTTCAATCAATCTATTGTGTTATGCAATCAGTGGGCACTTGTATTTAATACAGGGCGCCCTCTATTGAGAGATAAATTACACCAACAAATCTAAAAATATATACAATATTTGTATTAATATTGATTCATTCAGTTAACAGTGTATATTTTAGTTATAAATGACATTGGTGATTACAACTTTTATTTTATCATTAATGTATTAACGTTTGTTAATTTCAAATTGAGCTTATATAGTTAGTATGAAAAGAAGTTAGCAATCATAATTATTAAATAATTATAATCAATGTAATATTATTGTATTTTTAATGCAATTGTAATTCTATATGACATTTAAATTGATTATAAATATTCTAGGCCATAATATTGATACAAGGTGGAGTAACAGTTTTCAATTGATCAAAATACAAATCAAACGTTCAATCGCTTGATAGACATAGAGATGGCTCTCAACTCTCAGTCTTTAGACTCATTCAGAAAACAAGAATATTCTGTGAAATCGTAGAAAAAGAATAAAACGATTGAAAGAATTGAAAAGCATTTCCTTTCTCTCGGTTTCGTATTCAGTGAACCAAATGTTGAAAATTAATTAATGATTACTTGAAATCAATTTTTGTGTAAAAATATATTCAGTTATAAAAACATCTATTCCTCTCTTGACGTCAAGAATCAGTTAGTTTTTTTCACATTCATTTCAACACAAATATTAATTGTCTTTTCAATTGCATTTCAATATTTTATTAATTAATCATTAATTATCACAAAATTAATAACATTTCTCATATTGTTATGAAAATTTAAATCAAAACTTAATAATATTGGATAAAATTAATTGACTTTTGATTTGAATTAATGACAAATTTTTATATTATATTTCTTAAAAACATTTCAATGAAAATGTCATTTCTTTAATACCCTTCTCCTTCTGTTTCTATTAATCTCGCAGTCAGTGACAGATCTTTTTGTATGGTTTCGGGGATGAAATAAAAAAGTTGTCAACATTTGAAATATTGTTAACAATTAAATTGAAGGAACAAAAGAAAAGTTAGACAAAAAGTGAATGATATTAATCGGAAAAATGTCATTTCATTGAATAAATTCCAAGTTTTTGCGATATTTTATTAAATTATATTGTTTTCAATAGAAATATAGGTAAAACTAGATCTTGTTTACAGCAACCAACAAGGTTTGCCCATTACTAATATAATCCAGTATTAGTTAAACCTTTAAATCTCTTGTCTTTCAAACATATTGTCTTCAAATTGGTTTCATTTTTATTTAATATTAAGGTCAGTGATAGGAAATGAATCAATTGTGTGGTCCTATCAATAGATATTTGGACATCAGTTACATCCATAACCTCTATGTACTCAACGGATGGAAAGGTAGGAATGGGATTCAGTTCAGGGATTAGTTCAGAGGCTTTACGACAAGAGAGAGAAAAAAATGATGAGTTATTATATTTCATGTGTTACTCAGGCTATGAAATCACACCAACTGTTGAGAGAATGGATTTTTTCTTCAATTCCTTTCAATACTGTATTATAATAACAATAGTTTACTGCACTGAGAGGTCAGGTATGTCCTAAAGTCCTCAATAAAGTATTTCACTTAACTTTTACCCTTTATTATTGAAAAAAGTATTGCAAATTCACAAACAAATCTAAAATTGAGTTTAAATTTCTAACAAAATACCACTTTTGTTGAATCTTTGTATATAAAACATATCATTATTTAGATTGAAAAGTCCCAAAAGATACCCCTGGTACGTTATATATACAAATCTTATTGGAAAAATGATATAAAGATTTATTTAGAGATTTGAAACACAAATCCTTAAAATAACGACATTTTTAGGGACAAAATGTTTTTACATTGTTTTGACACAGATTTGGTTGAATTACAAAAGGTATCAAAATAGCCTAAAATGAAAATCTATCTTGAATATAGTTTTATGTTTCAGAAAGCATGAATAATTTAATCCCAATTGCACTGCACCTACACTTCCCGCAAAACCTTTTTAATCAATATATGCCTAAAGCTCTTAAATTCTGATATCAAACCAATATTGTTACTAATTTTGTGATAAAGTTGTGCTCAAAATGTATGTATTTTTTGTATTTATTGATAAAATTTCTAATATAAAGTGATTTTATTAAATGTTTTATCAGTTTATCTCAAATCTGTTATAGATATTACTTATTTCTATATTTTTATTAAACACAGTGCTAAACAAAATTGCTATTCTATATACCCAGGGTATACCCAGGGGTAAAATGTTCAAAATTGAATATAAAATCTGATTTTAAATTTGCAACATTTGAAGCGAACAAATGAAAAATAGAGCAAAGGATTACATGGATTAGATTGAAATTTTGAGCTGAATTGGCAGAAACTGGCGATTGTTTTGTGAAAATGTTGACAGAATTTATGTATCATTTGTTACAATGCATAAGTTGGTTGATATTCAATACAAACAGGGTATATATTATTCATATCTTTATTTATCTCTACATAACATGCATTTGACTGTAAAGACAAAGAATGAATGCTTAATATTAATTCAATTGAAATAGATATGAATAAACTTCCTTGTTAACTTATTTAAACTTTCAATTCAATGTTATTTGTATTTAAGTCCAAATGTTTGACAAAAATGCATTAAAAGTTAAAATCCATTCAAAAAAGATTTGCTTAAAATTCAAGTCATTTTAAATTAAAACATTAAATAGTAATCCACTTTCAACTGAAATCGACCAGGGTATTTAACTTTCAACATTTTAATGATAAGCACTTCTATCAAATATTTCAAATCAATTAATAAAAGTTTAAACTTTGTTTAAGTCCTAAACTGAGCTCAAACTGCAACTCAAATGCAAACAAATAATTGTGAGTCCATTGGGAGACAGGAATTAATATCCCAATGAAAGGCCACTCAATAAAAGCAGAGATGGATTAGAGTCTAATCATTAGACAAATACCGTCCATAACCTCATGACCGTTATAACTAAAAGTCATTTAAAGAGAGGTCAGTTTGAAGTATAATTGTTTGAATACATAACTTATCAAACATTTTCTCACTCTTTCAAAGATTTTTGTTTTAAAACAAACATTTATTATATTTTTTTTAAAACTCATTCTTATGTTTAAAAATAATTGCATTTCAAAGTAAGATCCAGTAATTCAAGTGTAACTCAAAGTAATATATTATAAAAAACGATAACAAAAGTTATATTATATTATATTCAATGGTAAAGTAATGATTGATTTTCATTACAATGTTTGATGAAAGGATAGGTCTTTTACATAAGAGTTATGAATACTCTAAACATATTTAATGGAAAACTCATTGAAAACAAAAAATTATACACTTTTTCATAGAAATAGAAAAATAAAAGTAAAAACTAATCAGAAAACCATTTGGACTCTCGACTCAGGTGTAGCCAAATGTCTCTCTAATTCCTTAAATCTAATAACACTTGGAAATACCCCTGAATATAGATAATGTTCATAAAAGGGTATATTTCTCGTCTATTATAATATATTATTCGCACGCAATGTAGGCATACTTTCAATGAATATTTTTTACAAAGCTTTTGTGAAATAAAATATTTGTGCATAAAGTGAATAATTGCCTCATATTTGGGCAAATAAGGGATAAATTTGTTATAAAAATATGGATTATATTAAACAGTAAAATGAAAAAACATTTGAAACGGGTTTATCTGAATTTATCGACAGATATCCAGCATAAGTTATAAATATTTAATAAAAATGCCAAGATCAATATTGGGTACATTAAATTCTGGCTCAAATAATAACAGGTTAAAATGTTCAGGTTAAAAAATCAATACATAAAATTTATAAATTATTATATTATTCAAATTAAGGGGCTTTTATATGTATAATAATGTTTACATCAATACTAATTAAAAATTGAAATTAGATTTAAGAAATTATAAAAAATTATAATTTTTTGATAAAATGTCAATTCATTTAAATATTTTCATTTCATTTTAAAATACATTTAATTCACTGAAAAGTCTTTTCATTTGATTTAATCAAATGAAAACTTATAAAATCCATTTGATATTAACTTTTATACAATTTTATTGATTTTTGCAGCATTTACTATAAATTCTTCTTACTTTGATCTCATGCTGAGAGCACAGGGAGTTATTTTGATGTAATTTAAATATCAAATAAAATTAAACATTAATTTCTGAGAAAAAATAAACAAATTTTTAAAATAATTTTACCGAAAAACTAAAGATATTTTAGTTTAAGTTCAAAACACTTGTCTTAAAACTTATACATTTCCCCCAAATAACAATGAATTCAAATACCCCTTAACTACTCTATAACACAGTTAGTATAGAATATTCAGTTTAAAATCAAATAATATATAAAACACTTATCATTGTTAAGCCTTAGCATAAAATATAGGATTTGAATCAATGGTTTGTTGAGAAATGAAAAAAATGGGAAACATTTCAGTCATAGAAATACATTGGATGTGATTTCAGACAATAAGTTGAATAAGTAGTGAAACAAATGAATAATATTTTGACAAAAGATTCTGAGATTTGCTATTATTTTGGAAAATACTGTATAAATGAATGAAAAGGAGAGAAAAAATCTAAAGTAATTGTTGACTGAAAATAAATTAGGATTTTTCACACAATCGACTAAAATTGAGAGCAAATGTCTTTTGTCAAGCAATCAATTCGTTTGTCTATTTTATAGACTTTTTTATTTTAAATGATTTCTTAAGCAATGGATATAAATGAATGAATTTCTCACAAAAGAAATATAAATGTAATAGCCAGGGTTACTTCATTTTATCACCTTAGTCTCACTTTAATCATTAACAACCATGTTTAAATATTTCAATTCCAATTTCAAATGAATAATTTACCAGAAAACATTATACCAATGTCAAGTAAGTGAAAATTTATTAACTCCTTATAATTTGAGAGATCCTTGGATTCTTATTCAAGTATTTATTATAAATGAAAACTAAAAGATATCGGTTTTAACTGCAAAGGGATGTAAGAAATCATTTCTCAAAGGATTTTCTCATATAATGAATGAACAAATAAAAAGAAAGTGAAACGAAATGAGAAATAAAAATGCGAGAGAGAGAGAAAGAGAGAGAGAGAGAGAGAGAGAGAGAGAGAGAGAGAGAGAATATTCTAAAGAATTTCATTCTAAGGTTAATATAATTAAGAAATATTCACAAAAATATCAGAACTTCTCACAAGAATGACATAAATATTTCACAAAAATCCTGATTACATATCATTAAAGCCTATACTTTGGCACAACATGTTATACAGACTACTAATTAGTTTAACATTGTATGCATTCATACAAAACAGTGAATGCATTTGCAATTAAATACATATTTAGAAATTCATTTTATATATTGCTTTCAAAATTAGTCTGAATTTAGTAATGTTTAGCAATTAATGAAAATATCTATTAATTTTGAAAACTTTTTTTTGTGTACAAAATATTTGACTTTGTTTTGTAAATAAAGAGTAATTTTATATACAGGGGGTAATCAAAACATTTATGTTTTAGAGATAGATATGACAATATTTCTTATTATAAAAGGGGGGTTTTTGTTAATAATCTTTATCACGTAAGTGAATAAAAGCAAAACATTTCTAATCCTTTGATTTATACCCTTTAATAGTTCAGTTCTTGCCTTCAAATAGACGTAAATAAAAACCAAAAAATATCTATAAATTTATTGAGTGATAAACTAAAGCAATATTTGTCAACAAATAAAAACACAAATCTGTGGTGAAACTCATTTTTTATCAAAACATTAATGAAAATAATGTAATATTTTTAAAAATAACTTTATTATCAAAAAATAAAAACAAAATTTATATTAAATTTTCAAAAACATAATTTCAAATTGTTTTTTCACTCAATCGATGAAATTTTCATTTTAATTATTAAATCCTCAATGAATTGGAAATTATCCTAAATTTATGTCAAAAGCACTTTTCAAGGGATTAATTGAAATGATGTAAATTAGGGATCATTTTTGAATGAATTGTAAGTCAACAGTGAAATCGCAAAATAATAGGAAATTTTAATTATTGTAATATTTTGAAACTGGTAGTGATTTTGCCAGGGTGATAAGCCCTTTGCACAAGGATTTGCCCTGTGTCTTCACTGCTTACCTGTAGTTGAATATAAATACTGATTATAAAAGCTATTGAATGAACTGTTTTCCAACATTTGATGAGATTTTTCAATAATAAAAATTTAAATATTTATACTTATATTGCATTTAATTTGAAATAAGTCTTCAAACATCCCCTTTCACTATCCATATACCCCCTGGCTATCCCTTGCCATCCATTACAGAAATAAAATTCATTTATTGTATGAAAAGGGAAAAGAATTTTGAGTTATATATAAATCCTTACAATCTTTCACATCTTATATACAATTGATTGTCTGTTTGTCTCTCAATCTAATGATTGTCTGCTTAGAGACGAGAGTCGAGAAAATAATTAAGAAATAAAATAAATTATATTTGAGTTTGAAATCAAGTTTTAAGAGAAAACGTAAAGTAAATTGAATTTTTCAGGAAATAATATAAAAAACTCATTTTCTTTACACTATTTTTCATTAAAACTAAAATATTTGAAACGTTTCCTAAAAATAATGACAAATATATAACTCATTTTAAATTAAATCACAATCACATGAAACAAAGGCTCAGTTGTTTTTATAAAGAGAAAGGCCTGGGTTGAGTCAATGTTATCCAGACATTATTAGCATAGTTGGTAAGAGTAAGGGATTAATTTGTAATTAATCAAAATTATGTCACTGTTATACAAGATTTAAGTGATGGCCACCAGGTCTTCTCAACTCTACTGTATATTTTAAATATCAAATAAATGTAATTAAAATATATGCAAAACAATCATCAATCAAACAATTGGGGAAATCTACCAAGATTGCATAAAGGTCACAATTTTTTAGTGAAACTGTAATCCTTTTGATTCAATCTTATGTCGTGAGTCCAACACTGACTGCATTGACAATGTGGGCACAGGTAGTAAACTATTTAATACTGAAATTGATTTTATTTTGTTTTCTTTTAATTTGAAAATCAATTTTTGTTAGATTTTAGTCTAAAGACTTTTATTTTTATTGCATTCAAAGCATTGAAATCTATTTTTATTATTTATTATTTAGATTTTTTTTGTGAATATTTTATATCAAATGCTTTGAAACTAAAAACAAATAATATTTTATTTAAAATACGACAACAATTTTCAATTCATAAATTATTTTCACTAAATATTTTCAAATATTAAAAAATAAATGAATTTAAAACTACTGAACAAATCTTGTTTTCAGTTTTTATGTTATCAACAAATATTTTTAAAAATACCCTGGACTACCATTTATAAATTAATTAATGATCATGATGACACATTTGACAAAGGGTCGAGTATTAAATATGTTTTGTCTCATAATGTTCACCCTTTGAGAAAAGACTAAAATCTTCAAACTTTATGAGTCCCTAATGATTATAGAAGCATGCACAGTCCAAACTTATCAAGTTAATATGATATCAAATATCAAGTACAAAGATAAACTATACTGGTATATATATGAGTGCATCAGGAAATCTTGTGTTGAATATATTTCATAACATTTCTAAATGATTACAATTCCAGACATTAAACACCAAAAAAGGGTTTTATTTTATTTAAGTATTTATTTTCATTTGAATTCACTGTTTGGATGAAAATACTGAGAAAACTGCTTATTATTAGTGCTTTCACTCATAAGTTATATCAAATAATACGTAATCCTTTGCACAGAAGAGACTGTTCTCACATACCATTCCTTATCAAAGCATATGAGAAACGGATGAATGAATTCAAATGATAATAAAAATCAAATTTAACATTAATTGTAAAAAAAGTTTCAAGGAAAAAATATTTTATACTTTCAGTTAAATTTATTAAAAAATTCCCATTCACTGTATTTCAGACGAATTTCCTTCAATATAGTCATTAAAACTATTTTTATTGTTATTAAACTTCATCTAAAATATGTTCATGTTAAATTTACAAAATAATATACATGTCCTTGCACGCCTTATCAATTAATATTATTTAAATAAAGTTAAAAAAAATATAATTTACAAAACATCGAAATTAAGTGTATATAAGATTTGAACAAGTACATCTACATATTTTCACATTTCATAGGTCAACAGATATCCAAACATCAGTAGAAATGTTAGTATTATTTGTGAAAATATTATATTATATAACAAATATCTGAAGACTTTTTTATCGATTTAATGACATTCACAATAAAATGGGATTTTTGTCTCAATTTTTATTGAAAAAAAGTATTTGTCAATCAATAAAAGGACTGAAAGATTGTTTTATGTGCTCTGAATTGTTGACCACTCGAGTGACATTGTATTCAAACTCATGTATTCAAAATTGATTTTTTCAACCAAACCTAATATTTATCCACTCTTTTACACAAAACTCAAATTTAAAGTCATTTATAAATCTTATTGAAAATAAAGTCTCAAAATTTGATTATATTTTACATAAGATTTTGATTTATTTATCTATCAATTGAAACCCTAATTCTCCAGGGAATCAATAAACAGGGGGTGTTTTCAACACATTTCATAAATCTTTTTCTTTCACACAGTATATAAAAACAACACAAGTATTAAGGAAATTATTTCATAACAGGATATTGTTTAAACACTTTATATCACAAATCAAAACATATTTTATTATCATTTCTGAAGAGGAGTTTCAAAAACACAAAAGAAATTATTATTAATATTAAGCAATAAATATATTTAACGCTTATCTGTCAAAACACTAACGAAAATAATGCAACGACTCTTTAAAGGATAGAAATGAATGAAATTTATAATAAAATTATAAATCACATCAAAAAAAAATGTGTTAAAGATTGAATGGAAAGGTGTTTAGCATTGTTTGAGACAAATAAACAAAAATTCATTTTCATTCAAAACACACACAAATAAATTGAATACAAATTTTTATTAATTTAATTAAATTCACTTAAAATTTAATAATCAGTTCAACAATAATATTGTATCAAATTTTATGCCACTCTTAAAGTGAGTTATATTTATGTAAAAATGCATTCAATACTTCATTAAAAATGTTTTCAAATATAATATAATTTCAATACTAAGAAATGAAAACATGAAGTGATTGACTAATAGATAGTGAATCACTGAAACAGAGATTTAAATTCAATAAAAAAGCTAAAAAACAAAATCAAATGCGAAAAAACAAAGTCTTAACGAATGTCTGAATGAAACGAAGGGTAAAGTGAAGGGAATGTGAGACACAATAAAAGTGGTAATAAAACAAATTTTTTTGCTTTGTCTTCAAATATTTTACAACATTAAGGGGGTAACCCGTTCTTAATCACAGAATAAGGGGGTGAAACTAAAACAACTCCATTTTGATGCAATTTTCATCAATAAATAACTTTCATTTGATCTCTGTTTCCAATACCTAAACTCAACTACAGATCAATAAAAACAAGAGTATTCTTGTCTTCAACTAATAAATAGTTGGACTTTTGGACAATTGCCTAAAGATATCATCAAATTATAAACCATTTTCACAGCTCTCTATAATTTAAACCCTTTTTTCACATCCCAGTGCCTCAGGTCTGTCAAAATACTGTTACAAAAACTTAATAATTAAATCAATTTATTAAATCAACAAATAATGCATAAAATACAACATTATATACATTTTGTGTATTGATCAGATGAAAAGGTGATATTGATTAATAAATAACCAGTGTAGTTTACACAAACCATGATTACCAGAATAAGTTGTATTATATCAATATTAGTATTTATATGAAAGGTGGGTTAGAGTAAAACAACCCCCCCCCTGAATTGATAAATTTATTCATTAGTGGATAAAAACATTTAAATAATATTAAGATTTTGTTTTAATTATTTAAAGACTTTTATTGTTTTGTGATTTTTATAAACCAATAATTCTTAATGTTTTTGTAATTAAGATTACATTCTCTGCAATAAAAGCCTCAGAAATGAATCAAATCTTTATTATTAATGACAGATATTATGAGTCTTTCAGTGGAATAGCAATCAATTGTCTAATCATTTGATTTATTGTTTGATATCTAATATTGTGTTCAATAAATAATATGACAATTGATATATTTTGAGGGCTTTTTGGTGACAATTAAGGTGAAGACAAATTATGAGTCGGATATAAGCTCGGTCTTATAGACTCTATAATATAGAGGATGTAATTCAATAAATTATATATACGTTGAAAAACCGCATATTTTCAAGTGTGCGAGATATTATTTAGTGCTTATACCGAGTCTGTCGTACTGTATGTGTATATAAACACTACCAAACAAATAAAATGCTAAGAAACCCAGAATATATCAAATAATCCAATATAAAAACAACAGAAAAATAAGCAATACAAGTATAATACTTAAAACACTAATACCCCTTAAAAACAATACCCTTTAAGCGGGATTTAGATAATTTAAAATTAAATTCGCGAAAGATTTGTTTGAATTTTAGACAATAATTGTATAAAACATTTAAAAGTATTAATATTTTTCATTAAAACAAATTTGAAAACAATGTTCACTAAGAAGTGTATTAAAAAAACTTATTAAAGTTTAATCCGATTTAGGATTTATTTAATTTAAAAAAATATTTCAATGATTTATACCAATCTCACAATACTTTCACTGATTGTCTGGAAATTGAATGAAATTCTTATATTCTGTGCATTAAATACATTAAATAATTGGTTTCATAGCAACAGAAAAATATATGTTTAAGGGTTTCAAACAATTATTTATTAGTTGTGAGAAATAAACAATAATTGAGATAAAGGAGAGAGAGAGAGAGAGAGAGAGAGAGAGAGAGAGAGAGAGAGAGAGAGAGAGAG
>JAQGAT010000088.1:0-64248 GCA_034687845.1 Pantelozetes paolii | reverse complement strand
AACCCACCCAACCCACCTGCACCCAACCCATGTGCACATATTTGCATAGCTCTGGAGCTCAACTCATTAATATGTTTTTATTTATTAACAGATTGTAATGAATTGAATTTTTAACAAACGGTTTATACCAATGATTACCAAACCTCCTGAACCTTAACGTCTGTTCCGCTATTATATGATTAATTAAAACAATTAATTTTAATTAATATTTTATTCAAGTTCTCATACGTTTAATACAGTAAAACATTTTACAGATTATATCTTGGCTACGTTATCCAATATATCCTTGATATCATTAACCATATCTCTGGGAGGGGTGTGAGTGTCATATCTTTTCATAACTTGACCTGTCTTACCACAAACCAAGAACTTCTCAAAATTCCAGCGAACGTCCCTGGATGTTCTTTGTGTGTAAAGAAGTAATTGATCAAGGGGGAAGAAACTGGATCGAGTTGGAGGGCACGAGCGCTGGTATATTGTATTTGAGAATAAAATGAATTTTAAATTTAATAACAATTTTTTTTATGCAAAAACCTTTAGAAATGAAAATATTGGATGACTTTGTGGTCCATTCACTTGTACTTTCTCAGCTACTTTGAACTCAGGCACAAATCCATTGCCAGGAAACACATATTTAAGTCCATTGAAGTACTTAACATCATCCTTTGCCGGTTCTTGCTGTTGGTTGAGGGTGAAATAAAAAGATAATCATATATTACTGTATAATGTTAATCATTTAAGTGTTTGCATATATTCTGCTTGAATCAATTGTTGAATCAATGATTTGTCTACTATTAAATTGCTTATTAGACTGTTTACCAAGAGAACTTATTAGATTTATCAGGAGTAAATATATAAATACTATCAATATATCTGGTAATTAAATAAAAATGACTATACATTACATTTCCAAACTGATCGCAAGGAAAGGCAACTATTTGTAACTTTTCTCCAAATTGTTTAACCAAGTCATTCATCTCAGGTAGGTTTGTTGCTACACCACAAAAAGTGGCAACATTTACCACCATGATCAGTTTGTCCTTAAAGTCTGAAAATTTGATTTCCGGCTCAGATTTGTTCATTGATTTGACCGAATACTTGAAGATAGAGTCGTTGTCGGTTGCGTTGAAACAATTGACATACCGGTGCACCGGTTTCATTGTCATGAAATTATCAGCGGTTAATTGTGACTTGGTTATGTAGTAGGAGTCAGGTCCAGCACCTGACTGTACATAATCACTCTTCACCAAAGATATAAAAAACAATGAATATAAAAGTGAAATCATTTTGTTTAACACTTAATCAGTGATTATCTGTTGTTGTCTTCAAATCAATTCAAATATAAAATTCAAATAATTTATAAAAATATTAAATTATTTTTTAATTTCAATGAAATTTAATATGAAATCAAAACATAAGGTCTAAAAAGCAGTGATTTATGTGGTTTTGAAAATATAATTACAATTCAAATAATTTTATTAAGCATTTGGTTATAACAGGATTAGGTTAACTCAGGAAATACTTTGGTAATTGTACCCTGATGGAGATTTCAACAATTTCCTTTATATCAATTAATCATTAGTTATGTCCGTCCAGTGCCACAAATTATGAGTCAATAGAAAGTATCGACAAAATAGTAAAATAATTTATAATTTAGTTCAAAATAATAAGTATTGAAATAAATATTGTTTTCAATGAATAATTGAAAAGTATTTTAAGTCATAAATCGTTATAATTAAGTCATAAATAAGTCAAAATTAAGTAATAAAATATAAATGCAATTAATATTTTTGTATTTGAGATTCAAATGTTGAAAAAATACAAATATTTTTATTAAAATAAGAGATTTTAACATTTCTTGACATTTCTCTCACGAATAGAAATCCATTGAAAATATTTAAAAAATAGTTATTGTTATGAATTAAACAAATTATTTATTGATATTACAATAAATTAAAATAACTAAACATGCTCAAATCATTTCTTTGAGTTTTAATTTCATTATTTTCAACAATGAATTCAAAGGCATTTTGTCTATGATTTTCAGTCCACCCCTTAATTGCTTGTAATAATTAACCCTTAAGTTAACAAAATCTAATAATTCATTGACAGTGACTGTCGATCCCTCGACAACAGTAACAAAAGCCATCGGCACTTCACCCCTCACTTCATCATTAATGCCAATTACGGCCGCATTTATGACATTAGGGTTTGACATAAGTATGTCTTCCAATTCAGGGGGAAATATTTTACAATCTGTTTAAAAGATCTTTATATTAATTAAACATACCCTGATTATTTGGATTATAATAAATACCTTCAACATTTATCATTTGTTTAACTCTTCCCACAATAAAGAAGAAGTAATTTTCGTCATAATAACCAAAATCTCCTGTTTTTAGGAAACCATCAAAAGTGAAGAGCTCTGAGTTTGCCTCAGAGTTGTTATAATAACCCGGAGTCAACTGAAAGGGTTAATTGGATTTTTTAATAATAATAATATAATTAATTATTTCTTATAATACCATTCCTCCTCTGACACAGATCTCTCCCTTAGTATTAGCCGGCAATGAATTTCCCATTTCATCAATCACTTTGACTTCACAGTTGGGAACCACTTTACCCACGGTGTTATAATCTTTAAGATGATCATTGAAGTTGACCAAGGTTATATATGCATTTTCCGACATACCATACACTAAGGGTTAGTAAAGAATAGTTTAAAATAAATACAAATGATATGAATATAAGGCATGACATGACTCACAACATCTAAGTTTATCCCATTTGAAGTTATCAGTAATGAATCGATAGGTGCTCTCATCCAATGGCTTCGCACTCGCCGTCACATCTCTCAGACATCGCAAATAGTTTTCTTCAAATTTATTGAAATTTTTAATCAAATAATTAATTTGTGTCGAAACCAGAAACGCATGGCTTATATGGTATTTGTTAATGCATTGGAAGACGTAATCCGGGTCTTCACTGCGCTTAACAATAGCCAACTGCGCGCCACCAGTGATGGCAGAAAATAATATTCTGTGTCCATTCATAGGTGAAAAATATGGACAAAAGACTATGTCTTCAGCTGTCAATGGGTTTACATCCTTGTGTTGACCCGATTCCAGGGCTGACAACCAATTTCGGTGTAATTTCTTTATAGGTTTTGGAGTACCAGTTGAGCCGCTGGAACACGCCATTGTAGCAATGTCATTTAGTCCTACAGGCACTGGTAGTTCAATGTCTGGTTTGCGTTGTGTTTTACAAATATCTTCAACCGTTGGCTGAGATAACTGGAAATCATTGCTATATTTGTTGTCAATTAACAACACTTTCTGTGAATTAAAATCAATTTTAATATTAAATTATTGGCTTTGAACTAATGATTTGTAGAAATATTATATGAGTAAGGTAAAAATATTATGTATTGAATACTAGAATTAACGACTATCACTAATCTCTTATTACCTTGTACAATTTACCCCTTGCCTTAAGTGTAAATTATTATTAAGTGTACCTGAACGAATGGGTAATCTTTGCATAATTTTGAAATCATTTGATAGTTATCTCCAAAACAGATGACAACTAATGCTTTCATTTTTTCAAATTGATTTCGGATTTCATCTGAAAATTAATATAAAATAATATTAAATGAGTTTTTATTTTCAAATCAAACAAATAATATAACGGTTTCTCACATTCCTTGCAATAACTGGCAAATGAGAAGTAGACCCCACCGGCCAATACCACTCCTAGTAATCCAATTGCATTAAAATCACTGCCATCCATGACAAAGACAACAATATCTCCTTTACTTAGTTTGCAGTCATTGATGAGATAATATGCAAAGTTTAGACTCAAATCCAAGACTTGTTTTCGACTCCACTTGCGATCTGAAGAGCAATCAATCTGTTGGTGAAAAATATATCATATTTTTGAATATGTTTTGTATTTTTTACTTACAATAAAGTTTTGATCAGAATTTTGACTCAATTTATCAAAAATGAGTTCAGAAATTGAATTATATTTCAACTTTTCAACTAAAATATCAGATTTAATAATATATTGATCCATGGTCAATTAGTTAATTAATATAAATTAGAAATATATTACGACAAAACTTATTATAAGTCTTGAGATGTATTAACAAATAAAAATTTAGTTAATAATAGATGCTTTGAAAGACGGTATCAATTTATACTGTATATGACTATAAATAATTGTAGAGTGATTAAGCAAATTCAACTTCTAATCAAGATTAGTTTAAAAAGTCTTTGCGTTATCCTAATACCGGTTGAAAGTTATGAGAGGAAAACCCTTTTTAATTGCAATCTTTGAGTGTCTTATGATTCATAAGTTATGAATAATAGCAGTAATTGTATCAATTACAATTTTTATTGGTTTTTTGAGTGGTTTAAAGTGTTTGAGGAGTAATTCAAATATTTATTTACTTAAACAAAATTGAGCATGTACAATTCTCATGTGTAATTCATTAATTATTTCTTCCCAACACCTGATCCCTGTGCGGAAATCGTCCAAATTGTTTAATTAAATCATAATTGATTTGTGCATATTTAGAGAACCCGGATATTTGCAATTGTTTTGATAATTTAAGGCATATTTCCTGATCCTCTAAACACTCTGAGTGATGAAACGGCGCATAAATAAAACGTCTGAAGATATTATTCATGTCTTTATCCCAACCCTTATTGACCACAGATTTAGCAAAACCTAAAGCCTTGAAGTCCGTCTCATATGCTAGAGGTTTGTTGCGGAAAATGTTTCTGGGAACTTGATCTAAAAGTATAATCAAGGCTAATGCACCATCACCATTACCCAGGTCAAACCAAAAATCTAACTGTCCATTCCTGGCCTTTCTATAGTATTCACCCAAATGTTTGTCCACCAACTCATCATCTGATGCATTGGTTGCGAACCAAAAAGACTTGTCCTGAAGATAGTCTTTGTCTGACTTCAACCCAAACCAAAAGTTCAGTACAATATTGAAGTCGTTTGAAGTCATTATAAAATATTTATAAAATGTCTAAAACTTAGTTTAAAATGAAATAAAAATTGTTTTCAACAAAAACTAAACTCAAAATATTTTGCAAATAAATTATTTGTGTCTTAGAATTGACGTCAAATGATATGCAATTAAATTGTACTTCAAATATAGAAATATGTTTTGAAAAGTCATTACATTTTTTACAATTAATGAATATTTTTACCACTTTTTCAACAATTATTTTAGTCTTTAAACATCAAATGCTAACAAATTCTTAAATATTCAACGATTTTATAGTTATATACTCACCTAATATGGGTTTTATTGGATGTTAACTACCTTGATTACTTTAGATAAATATCCGCCAGCGTTACCTCCTATTCTATGTAAACATAATAGGATGACCAAGTATATATAATTCAATTATAATAAGACTCTTAATTACGTAAATCATTTTAAGTGAATAATTATTTAGAAATCATTAAAAAACAATATTTTATTCAATTTATAAACGATTGAAACAAATGATTGAAATCTTTATAACTTTTCATTAATATTATTATAAATAAAGTCAAAACCCTTTCAAACGATTTCTATGTTTGGACCAAATGTTCACATTTTTTGATCCCTTTATTAATGTCTAAAAATAAATTAAAACAAAATAAAATAAAATAAATTTCAATTCAATTAACAATTAATTTACAAAACCTTTTGTGCTTTAAACCAATCGCCGACTAATCTCTTATTAGTGTTAATCCATTTGATATTACTGTTAATCGTTTCGAGGGCTCTCTTTCTTTCCTTTTCTGTCACTCCCTTAGGGTTGGCGTCAAAAAACAGTTTGACCTAAAAATTGATAATAAATTTATTAAAAGCAAAATAACTTTTAATTAAAACCTCTTTTCTCTTGTTTTCATCACTAAAATAGTTACACATATTGTTGACAACAGTCCCCAACTGTGCAACACTAAGACGTTGGCCAAGCATTTCATACTGGGATCGATAGTAATCCCAAATAACTGGCAAACCGTCGGGATTTGCGATAATATAATTCAAAACCGAGAGATAGTCTTGTTTTCGGACTAAAGTCTCATTCATAGAGTGCTCTAAAAGTCTTTGTTTTTGAGTCAAATATTAAACAAATATTAATCAAAAAATAATTCAAACCTTAAATGACTTACCGTTTAATCAGTTGTGGATTTGATGTAAAGGAAAGTGCGTTAAGATATGACAGTTTGACAACAGTTGAAGTGGTCTTCAAATACTTGTTCCACAAGTAATCCCAATCTGAGGTCTGATTGATTCGTCGGATACCATACCTGAGCGCCGGACCCAACAAATTAGGTGCTAATACACCGTTGACTCTCCATTCGTAGTACATTTCCTGTGCCCTCTGAAGACAGGGTTCATAATTGTTGCTACAAATGAATTCAATTATATTAGAGCGCAGTCTTCTCTCCACATCTGATCCCTGAGTGTCATCCCATCCCAAGTTATTGTAAGTGTTTTGAGACAAAGCACTCAAATATAACTCTAAATCACTTTTATATTCAGTGTTTGAGAGATATCTTCTTAAGGGTGCGAACAAATCGATGGCAACACTCCATGGCGTCAAATGTGTCTCTTTTGACAGATATTGAGATAATTCTAAGGGTTTTAAATACGACAGAAGTCCTGCGCCCGACAGCAAGAAGGAGTCAATTATAAAGTTTGTCCGATCACTGACTGAGAGTTTAACTAAAATGTTGTTTTCATTATCTACCAGTGCTTTAATCCATTTATTCCAATCCTCTTCCGGATAGTTAACTAAATAAAAACCCATATTCTGAACATTCAGTTTCAGGAGTTGTTGTCCTGAGCTCTCATCAAAACTCATTTCAATGGTTTCTTCTTTGGTTTTTATGAACTCTGTTTTGACGGCCATTGTGTCCAAAGAGGAATAGTATGTCAGCGGAACCGTCCAAACAGTGCTGACGTAAAACACATTTTATAAGTCTATCAAACAATTAACTGAAAACTCTTACTCTGAATCCAATTCCTCTCCGTTTGACAAAAACCTTTCCTGTTTTACAGTCAGTAGATTAGGATTTGACTTATCTCTAGTGATGGTCAGGTATGGAAAGCCTGCTTTTGTAGTCCAACTGTCCATTAACTCATAGATAGTAGTGTTGTGTGACTTAAATGCAAATAAAATAAGAATTGATTTTTGATAACAAACTTTTAAACCTCAGGAAAGTTGACGTCCAGTGCATCCCAGAGCTGACGAGTGACTACTGTTTCGTCTGCATGTTTATCAAGATATTGTTGAAGTGATGTTTGGAAAGGTTGGGAACCCATAACAGATTCAATCATTCGTAGAATAGATGCCCCCTTAAGGTGGCAATAGATTTATTACATTGTATTTATTGTATAACACAAACCTTTTGGTATATAATAGCACTGGTATATGGAATCTCTTGCGGAGAATTGATGGGCCGGATGATTGGGTGCGAAGTGGACGAGGAGTCGGCTTTAATAGCGGTCGTGAAGTCAGTCATTAAGAATAAGTCAAACTAAGAGTTGATATAAATTAACACTAAATGTAAAACAAAAACAATTAATTTTTACATAATTCCAGTCCTTTTCCACTGCATTAACGGCCGTGTATTCCATATAAGAGGCAAAGCCTTCATTGAGCCACAGGTCTGACCACCACTCGCAGGTCAAGAGATTGCCGAACCACTGATCCAATGATAAAATAACTCAATTAAAAGCATTATATATTGGATTCCCATACCATGTGTGCGATTTCGTGTGCAATCACAGAAATAACACTCATTTTGTTAGCGGTGGTGGACTCGGACTCATCCCATAACATAGCGGTCTCTCTGAATGTAATCAAACCCCAGTTCTCCATCGCACCGGCACTAAAGTCAGGTAATGCCACAAAGTCAACCTTGCTCAGTTGGTAGTCCGATAGAAGATAGTCCTTTGCAAAGTATTGCATCAGTTTTGGACTGACATTCAAGGAATAATCCAATTTATGTGCTTCAACACTAGAGGCACACACTCTCAGGTCATAGCCGTCCACTTGTGTGACATCACTCTCTTTGCACACGAAGTCACTGACCACTACTGCCAACAAATAGGTAACCATTGGAACCGTTTCCTCGAAATACCTCTTCTGAGTGTTGTCTGCATTTGACTCAATCTTTGTTTGTTTAGTGTTGGCCATCGTTTGGTTCATACTTTCATCTGAAGTAATGGTCACAACAAATGTTGATTTAAACGACGGCTCATCAAAACAAGGGAACGCTTTGCGCGCAGAAGTGGCCTGAAATTGTGAGGCCGCCAGTCCTATGGGTTCCCCGTCTTTATAATATTGGCTTTTGTAGAGTCCGTTCATGTTTTCACTCAATTTGGACTCAAATTCAAACTCCAATCGATATGTATTGATGGGAAGGGTGTCCACCATCTGAATCACCCAAAACTCATACGGAATGTATCGAAACGTTTGATTTATAGTCAGTTCTTGTTTATTATCATTGATAAGCACACGGGTGTTGGTTATGTTAAGACTCTCTGCCGCGTGAACTATAAAATACTGGACCTCCTCTTCAGTCTTCACTTCAATAGCTGTGCTGCCATTGAATTGATTTTCGTTGACATTGATATTGAAGTCAATATAATATTTCACTGGTTTTACATTCCTATTGAGTCTAAACGTAGTCCAAACACAAGAATCTGATCCACACTTTGAGTGAACAACAAATTTAGTTCACATTAGTTATCGCTTTGTACTTACTTTCAAGAAGTTTCCGATCTCTTCCTTATGTCTGTCCATCCAATCCATGTTTGCACTGATTGTCTCAATCGCTTTGTTTTTGTCGTAATTCGTTACTCCGAGACTCGGATTTGCATTCAAGAAGTTCTCAACCTTTTAGTGGTTAAGAGAAGACAATCAATGTTTAAACTCTTCATTACATTCATTACCTCTTGTTTTCGGGAAGTGTTTGTAAAGTAATTGCAGATATTGTTGAGAACTGTTCCCAATTGAAGGGTTGTTAGCCTTATATTCAGTTTCTCATGATTTTGTTGATAAAAGTCCCACAATATCGGCAAAGCGTCCGAATTGGCTGCTATGTAGTTGAGGACAGTTGGTATGTCTTGGGTTCTGATTAGTTTTGAATCGAGCACTCGATCTAATAGTCTATCGAAAGTGAAAACAAATTATATTTTAATATTTATTCTGATTTTTCTGTAAAACTTTACGTTTTTATAAGTGAAGGATCGGTAGTATATGACAGTGCGTTCAAATAAGTGAGTTTAATAGTTGTTGAGTTTTCAGTCATGTATTTATTAGACCACAAGAAATCCCAATCAGATCTGTCTGTGGTTTGTCTGATGCCATACCTTAGGGTTGAAGTCAACAAATTTGGTGCAATCTTTTCGCCTGATTTCCACTTTGAGTACTCTTTGAGTGCAGTCTCAAGACATGGCTTATGATATAGACTGCAAATGAACTCAATTATCGAAGATCTCAACCGTTTCTCAGTATCTGAACCAATGGTGTCGTCCCAACCGACCTCTTCATAGAGTGGTTGAGACAAATCAATCAAATAACTCATTAAATCACTTCTGTATTCAGTGGTAAACATATATTTAGTCAATTGTTTGAATGTTTCCAATGCTATAGTCCAAGGGGTCAGGTGTTTCTCATTCACCAAATACCTGGCCAATTGCAATGGCTTTACATAGGGCAACAGATTAGCCCGGGATAAGAAGAAGGCGTCTATAATGAAGTTCGCTCTATCGCTTGGAGTTAACTTTGAGAGAATACCACTCCTATTCTTGACCAAAGCATCTGTCCATAAATCCCAATCCTCTTCGGGATAGTTAACAAAATAAAATCCTTTGCAATCGGTATTAAATTTAATTAATGAACCGACAGTTGAATCAGTCGTTATAGTAATGGTTTGGTTGTCAGACGTTATAAATTCAAGTGTTGTTCCCATTTTGTCGTATGAGTTGTAATAGGAGAGAGGTATTGACCAAACAGTCCTTCCATTCAATTAAAATGCATTGATTTCAAGACAATTATAAATTGGATTAAAGACTCACTTATTTTCTGGTTGTTTGCCATTTGATAGAAATCTTTGCTGAGTTATGGTATAAGAGTTATCATTGTTTTTAGTGATGTTAATGTACGGAAAGCCGGCTTTTGTTGTCCAGGAGTCCATCAATTCAGTGATATTTGTCGTCAAATCCTGAAAAAAGTTTAAATAATTTAAAATCAATTAAAAACAAAATTCAAACTTACTTTTGGATAAAATTCATTGAGTGCTGTCAACAGGTCTTCAGTGACAGCATTGCCATAACTATTATCTCTTAAATACTTTTGAAGTCCTTTTTGAAAGTTTTCTTCATTCATAACGGACTCAAGCATTCGTATAACTGACGCACCCTTTGGGTCACATAAACCACAATTCAGTCCTCAATTGATAGACAAGTAATTGATTTATGTTTACCTTTGAGTAGACAATAGCACTGGAGTATTGCATTATATCCACCGCCGATTCAACGGTGCGCACAAGTGGTTGTGTAGTGGCCGAGGAATCGGTGACCACTGCAGACCAGAAGTCTGTCATCAGGAACAGGTCGTTCTGAAAATGAAATTATTATAAAGTTTATAATTGTTTACTAATTGTTAGTGAAATGACATACAAAACCCCATTCCGGCTCACTATAGGTAAGTGCCTTATACTCCATATAAGTAGCGAAACCCTCGTTGAGCCAAAAGTGTGACCACCACTCACAGGTCACGAGGTTTCCGAACCACTGATGCAAACAAACAAACAATTGATTAATTGATAAAATTATTAATAAATATAAATCACTCACAAAGTGTCCCAATTCGTGGGCAATCACTGCCGCCGTTGACATCTTATTGGCCGAGGTTTCAGAGTCCGGGTGCCAAAGGAGTCGTGACTCTCTGAATGTGACTAAACCCCAGTTCTCCATCGCTCCGTAGGAAAAGTCCGGAATACCAATCATATCCACTTTAGGCAACGGATAATCAATTTGTAGGTAATCTTTGGCCAAATGGTGTAAACAGTCAATGGTTTTGTTGAGTCCGTAATCGAGTTTATGTGTTTGGACAGGACTGGCACAGATACCAACCTTTGCGCCGTCCACTTCTGACTCTTGACAAACAAAATCGCTGACAACCATAGCTACTAAATATGAAACCATTGGAACCGTTGGTTCATAACTGGTTGTCACCCAATCCAGAGACTCATCAATCTCTGAAGATTTCACCGGCATATTGGAAAGGGTGGTATTCATGTGCTTGTCGTGTATTATTGTTAACTGAAATTTTGATTTAAACGACGGCTCATCAAAGCAGGGAAAGGCCTTTCGGGCGTCAGTGAACTCAAACTGAGTGGACGCCAACCCTATTGTCTCGTCGTCTTTGTTTTTATAAGTACTCCTATAGAGACCCGAAAGACCGCCTAAAAGAAGGTTTCCTTCAAATTCATACTCCAGTCGATAGATATTGGGCTCAACTTCTTGTGCCAATTGAATGACCCAAAAGTCATTGGGTTTATAGTGGAATGACTTTAGGATTGGTATCTCTACATGATTTTCGTTGAGGAAAACCCGACTATTGGTGACATTTAATATAGAGGAGGAATGGACTATAAAGTACTGAACCGCTTCCTTGGCGTCCACTTCTATGGCAACGCTTCCGTTGTAGACATTTGTGGTTACATTCACTTGAATAGTGGGATAGTATTGGATTGGTTTGATCTTAGGATTGAGTCGGTATACACTCCAAGGACAGACCTTTTCTCCACACTAAGAGAGACATCATTTAATATCTAATGATTAATACAAATACAATTGAATCCAAACCCCGTTAGCCGCTAACCACTGACCAATGGTATCACTGTATTCACGTCTCCATTCAATGTTTGCAATCGTTTTATTTAAAGCAGTTTCACGACTACTGTTTGTTAAACCAATGTTTGGGTAGAGTTTTAAAAAGTTATCCACCTGTCCATCAATACAAAGGGTTTGAGATTAAAAATCAATGAAATTATAGTCAAACCCTTACTTCTCTGCTTCGACTAACGTCTCCAAAATAAGTGCAGATATTAGTGAAAACAGTCGACAATTGAGTTGAACTTAATTTTCTGGAAAGCATTTCATAATTGTTTTGAAAGAAATCCCACACTATTTGCAATCCATTGCTATTTGCGGCCAAATTGGACATCAGATCAGTGAAGTCGGACACTGACACCACTCTGTCGTCCACTGAACGCTCCAAAAGACTATAAAAAGTGATTTCATTAATAAATGAAATCAATTGTTGACTAAATTGTTAACAAAACTCACTTTTCCAACAGATTTTTATGCTTACTATACGTCAAAGCATTCAAATACACACTTTTGAGAGTACCGTTGGTTTTGATGTATTGATTCCAAACGAATTCAAAATCGTCGGAAGAATTGCTTTTTTCTAAACCAAAGTTCAATACACTTGACCTCACATTAGGCGCCAGTGTTTGACTAACTTTCCATTCAGTGAACTCACTGTAAGCGTCGTCTAAACACTTTTGATACTCATATCCACAACTGATTTGAATTATAAGAGCTCTCAAGCGTTTAGTCACATCATTGCCCTCTTTGTCATCCCATCCCAATCTCTCATACTGTGTGGCAGTCAAGTAACTCAGGTATGAATTCAAGCTGTCCTTGTAAGGAGTCATTGAGATCCGGTACCTATTACTAAACATACTGTTGAACATCGCCCAGGGTGTATAGTGAGTCTCATTGACCAGGTATTTAGAGAGATCATATGGTGTGAGGAATGGTAGCTTATTTGCCTTCGCTAAGTAAAATGAATCCAAAATGAACTGCGATCTATCACTTGGTGTTAATTTCTCCACAATATTATCGGTATTATTGACCAAAACATCGATCCATTTGTTCCAATCCTCGAGCGGGTAGTTAACAAAATACATTCCCCTGTAATCCACATTGAATTTAATCAATTCATCCCCTGATATGTCTGCCGACAGAGTAATTGTTTGTTCCTTTTCTTTAAGGGGTATTATGTTATAGTCTCGGCTGTCGAGGGATGTGTAGTATGAGAGGGGAATTGTCCATAAAGTGCTTTAAGGGATAAATTTAAAGACAGTTTTGATAATAAGTTATAAAAAATATCTTTTAATACTAACTCTTCTTCAGGTTTTTGTCCGTTTGAGAGATACCTTTCCTGTATTATAGTGAGACTGTTGTCAGCATTACGAGTGATATTAATGTAAGGAAAGCCGGCTTTTGTTGTCCAGGAGTCCATCAATTCGTATATATTTGTATTCAATTCCTAAACATTTGCAACACTTTTGTCAGAATATTGAATAAATAACAAAACTATGATTACTGAAGGAAAGGTAGCATTGAGTGAATCCCAAAGGTTTTTGGTGACGACTGTCTTATAGGAATATGTGTTGAGATATTGTTGAATACCTGTCCTAAAGTTGTCGGCACCCATAGCGAACTCCATCATACGTATGATTGTCGCCCCCTTTACAGGTGTGGGAATGGGTTCAATAAAATATAAAACAAAGCAACCTTTTTATGCAAACCTTGTTATAGACAATAGCACTCGAATAAGACATATCCGACGGTGTGTTGATTTGGCGGACAATTGGTTTGGAAGCGGAGGTAGAGTCTGCAGAGACCGCACCCGACAAGTCGTAGTACACAAACAAATCCCACTTTTGTGTCATAAAAATGATTTTCAATAAAATAAAATAAATATATGAAACGATTGCTCACATAATCCCAATCCGGTTGTGTGTAGTTAACGGCCGGGTATTCCATGAACGACGCAAATCCTTCGTTCAACCAAAGGTCTCCCCAGAACTCACAGGTCAGTAGATTTCCGAACCACTGAAGCATTTAAAACAAATGATTATTTGGTGTCAACCCTAACAACTGACCCAAACCTACCATATGTGCCAATTCGTGGGCTATAATAGATGTGACACTCATTTTGGATGAGGTCTGGTCTTCATCTTCAGTCCAGAGAAGTGCAGTCTCTCTAAACTTAACTAAACCCCAGTTCTCCATAGCACCGGCAGAGAAGTGAGGAATAGCTATCAGATCAGACTTTCCCAACTGATAGCTACTGTTGAGGTAATCAATGAAAGACTCAAACACTTTATGGGTTTCTTCCAAAGCAAAGCCTAATTTGTATTCTTTGACAGAAGAAGAACAAACCCTTATATCAAATCCCAAATCATTTTCAGTACCAATACTTCCACGACAGGCAAAGTCACTGACCAATAGTGCGACCAAATATGATACCATTGGCACCGATCGCTCGTATTGAGTGGTTATCCACCCTTTGGATGGACTATCGGTGCTCTCGTGTTTGATAGGCATATTAGAAAGGGTGAGGTTGTTATGAGTTTCATGAATAAGGGTTATATCGAATTGAGGTTTAAACGACGGCTCATCAAAACAGGGAAAGGCTTTTCGGGCAGATGTCGACTGGAACTGACTCGCGGCCAACCCTATTGTCTTTCCGTCCCTTTCATATGAACTTCTATAGAGACCCGAAAGGCCGCCCAATAGGAGATCGGACTCAAAGTCAATGATTAGTCTATAGGTATTCGGAGGCGACTTCTTATCTAATCTGATGACCAGGAACTGCAGCGGAGAATAACTGAATGATTGTTTCACCACTTGTTCATCAGTGGATCCGTTTATGAAGACTTTGGTCTTCTTTATGGTCAATATGTCCGCCGAATGAACAATGAAGTACTCGATGTCTTCGTTGGCCTTCACTTCAATCTCAACGCTTCCACTGAAGACGTTTGAAGTGGTGTTCACTTGAATTGTCAGATAGTACTGAAGAGGAATAATATTCTTATTAAGTCGGTAGACAATCCAAGGACAGACATCTTTTGGACACTGATTTGTAAACCATTGAATGACTGGATTCTTATAATTCTTAAGCCATTTTATATTTGTGTTCAACACCTCCAGAGCCTTATCCCTATCCAATCTGCCGGCGCCTGCATTTGGATACTTCTTGAAAAAGTCCAAAACCTCTTGTTTCTGAGTCTCAGTTGAGAATCGAGTGCTCATTGAATACACAATTCGTCCTAAATTTAAATTATTCAGAGTAAACCTGTTTTTAAGTCAATTTAATATTAATTTTCTCTTAATTTAAACAATCGTTTCATTCATTGAAACCTTTTTTCAATCTCTTCGTAGTTGTCTCTGAAGTAATCCCAAACCAACTTCAGACCCGACCGTCCATTCAATGCTATGTTTGATAGAAATGTGAAGAAATCATGTTTTCGGACGAAGTCTTCATTCGTTGCGTTCCCTAAAAGTCTGAATCAATTGACAAATGAAGTGAAATATGATTTGAATTTCTGTCAAATGTCTTACTCTTTGATGAGATCTATGTCTGAAGTGGACGTCAAGCCCTGTAAGTAAAGAAGCCTTTCCTGCGCTGAAATACTGGACCGGTATTTCTCAATAAGAAAATCAAAGTCACTTCTATCAGTGCTGTGTTTAATACCATATCTAAGCACTAGTAATAGCAAATTGGGTGCTATTTTAGTACCGGATCGGAAATCGGCGTATTTTTGGGTCACTTGACTCAGACATTCACTCAATTGATAACCACAGGCCATATCCAAGACCACTGTTCTCAAACGTTTAGTCTGTGCGCTGTCAACAGTACTCTCATCCCATCCCAGTTCTGAGTATTTTTCAGCAATTAAGCCATTGATATAATAATTGAGTGCTATTTCTGCGTCAGAATTAATCAAATGCTTTATAAATGAAAACATTGTCTGAGAAGTAGTCCACGGAATCAATGAGTCTTCGCGTCGAAGATATTGAGACAAATTTAATGGTATTTCATAGTCTAGTCGTCCACTTCTGGCCAAATAGAAGGCGTCGTTAATTAGTTCCGATCGGTCTATAGGAGACAATTGGTTGATAACAGCACTGGTATTATCGTTCAGTCCTTTAATAAATTGTTTCCAATCATTCAAAGGGTAGTTAACAATAAAGAGTCCCTTTTGGTCGACATTAACGTTAATTAATTGAGAATCAGTTCTCAAATCAAATGTCTTTTTGGACATCTCTAACCATTCACTGTATATGGTTTTGTCTCCCAGTCCTCTATAAGTGACAGGGATTTTCCAGAGATATCCACTGAAAGGAAAGGCAGATTTTAAATTAAAACATTGTCTCTTATGTTGAAATTGTCTTTACTTTGAATTAGATTCCGACGAATCCTTCAAAAAGAGTTCCTGTCTTATAGTGATTGCAGTAGTATTTCTGCTGATTGTAATCACTGGAAAACCTTTTCTTCTGACCCAACTGTCCATTATTTCGGTCACATTAATTCTCTTATATGTATAAACAGTCAAATTTAATGTATAAACAGTAATGACTTAAACTCTTATCTACTGTACCTCTGGATGTGCTTCAGTTAGTTCTGTCCAGAGATCACCAGTCAATGTATTTTGAAACTTGTATTTATTGAGATAATTCTTAACACCTGTGCGGAAGTAGTCATCGCCTAAAGCCGTTTCCAACATCCGAAGAATTGAAGCGCCCTTTCATTGAAATTATGTTCAAAACTGTTTAATTAATTATAATTTCAAACATACCTTTCCATAAGTGATGGCATCAAACACTGATGAGATGTCGTTAGCATTTTGAACATCGGCTAAAATTGGGTGAGTATTAGGTGTGGAATCGGCGTCAAACACACGATTCAATTCATCCAAAGCGAAGATCTCATCCTTTAAGACATATAAAATTCATGATTAAATTGAAATCAATTGAATATAGGGTTTGGACTCACATAATGCCATTCGGGCTCAACATTTGCAACGGCTTTGTATGACATATAAGTAGCAAACCCTTCATTTAGCCACAAGTCGTCCCACCATTTGGTTGTCACAAGATTTCCGAACCACTAATCAGTGATAAATATTCATTCAATTTGTGAACAATTTTAGTAAAAGAGAGAAAACTTATGATAAGTTGTGAATAATTTTCAAAAGTTCAAAGAGTGTTTGGAAATACTCTCTGCTTTAGGTTTAGGACTCAAATAATAGGCTTTCAATAAAAATGGTTTCAATTTTGATATTAATATCAAAAGCAATGAATTATTATTTAATTAAAATTAATCTCAAATTAATATTTGATTTATATTTGAATCGTTGAATAATTTTCATAATAATGTGATTTGTTCTCAAAAGCGGATCAAAGAGTGAATCAGTTTATCATAATTTTGAGATTAATTGAGACTTAATGTCAAAAATGTTAAATATATTTGTGTTTATTGTGTAAAGTATTGATTGCTTACCATATGTGCCAATTCGTGGGATATTATCATACAAACAACCATTTGGTCGCGAGTTGTGGACACTTCTTCGTCATAGAATAGGTAGACCTCTCGATATGTAACTAAACCCCAGTTCTCCATCGCACCGGCACTGAAGTCAGGAATAGCTATGTTATCCAATTTAGGCAAAGGGTATTCAATTTCAAAATAATCTTTTTCATAAAATCTCAGTATATTTGGTGTTGTCTTCATAGCGTAATCCAATTTCTTTTCATTTCCCGGTGCACCGCATACTCGCACTCTACTGTCTTGAGTGCTAAGATGGCACTCAAACTCGCTGACCACCAGTGCCACCAAATATGTAACCATATCAACAGAGGTATCAAATTTAGTGACCGCTGTATCGCCTGTAACTGTCCTCTCAATGACAGGCATATTGGACAGGGCTTTATATTCTGCCGAATGAGTGACAGTTATATCAAACTTTGATTTGAACTGCGGCTCATCATAACAGGGGAACGCCTGCCGGGCATAAGTGGACTGAAATTGAGTTGTGGCTAAATTTTTTGACACTCCGTTACTGTCTGTATAAACACTTTTGTAGAGTCCGTGTAAACCAGTGCTCAGTTTTCCATCAAATTCCAAGTCTAAGTAGTAAACGGCCGGTCGTATAGTACTATCAGTTGGTATGACCCAGAAGTCATTGGTTTCGTAACCAAAAGAAGAGTTCTGAGTATTAATTGATTTTTTAATTTTCAATCTATTCATTGAATAAGCGATTGATTTCGTGATTTTGAGTCCCTTTTGGTGTAAAACAAAATAATTGATCGGTTTTTTCACATTTACTTCAATAGTGACGCTTCCGTTAAACATATCGGCGCTCAGGTCTATATACCAATCAATGTTATAGGACAGTGGTATGACCTCTGAATCCAGACGCCAATTAAGCCATGGATTCTCTGATTGGATATTACTGTCGAGCCATTGGACAACAGTGTCCTCATGAGTCTCAAGCCATTTGATGTTATTTTTCACGGCCTCTATGGCCTGATTCCTAGCGTTCTGTCCGGCGCCTGAATCCGGATGGGCATCAAAGAAGGTCTGCATTTCTTTGAGTTGTATTTTGGTGTTAAACCCACTGCAAACTGACGACACATAAGTGCCGAGTCGTCGGTCATTTGCGCTAAACCTTTGGACCAAATAATCCCAATTATCTCTTAAGTAATTCCAAACCAATTGACGGCCAATAATACTATTGCCGGCAATGCTCTGCTGGACTGTGAAGAAGTCCTGATCGTTGATAATCGTGGGATCGTTTGAATAGGAAATCAGTTTTGAGAGTAACTGTGCGTTTGTGACACTCGTCAGAGCACTCAGTAATTTAGTTTTTTCTGCTGAAGACGTTTCCATTCGCCACAAATCCAAGACTTTATTCCAGTGCTCGATATCAGCACTGGATTTAAGCCCATACTTATAAACATATTCCCTAATATCAGGTGCTATTTGCTGTCCATTCAAGAACTCATTGAACCTATTCTGTGCCTCATTTAAACAATTCTGATTACCACTCTCACAGGCCAGGGATATAATACGACTTCTCAGGTATCTGTTGTGAAATCATAGGAAATGTATGCAATAGTATAAAACCTTTCCACAAATTATTTGTTAATTTAACCCTTAATTGAAAAAAATGATTAAAAGTTTTAATGAAAATCTGAATAATGATTATAGAATTGACTTCAAATGTCATGGATTATATAAAAAGTTGTAATTATTTTTCAATACAGTATTTATATTAAAAATTATGTACTCATGAGATCTGTTGTCACTTTAATTCAGATAATTATCTAATCCTATGTTAAACTCATTGAGAAATTACAAAACAAATGAATAGTTATTACAATTGTTTTCAAACGCCGGCATTGATCCTAATTTTTGCTGTCAGTCCTCTGCGACCCAAATATAATACATCAGTTGAGAAGTATTTGGAGAAATGTTTGCATAACTTATCACAAAGTTTTGAAATTTATTCATTAAATAATTATTTTATAAACTTTTTGTTGCTTTCAATAAAATAATTATTGATATCTTCGGCGATAATAATGAAAAGTAAAAAAACAGATAATAATTGAGGAAATTATCAGTAAATGAGTGTAAAGTTTATGACATAGTTTTGGGTCTTTGTTTGCAAAGCCATTACTAATCAGAAAATATTTTTGCAAAATCTTTATTGTCATCAAAACATAAAATCAATTGCATTTCAATTATCATTAATTCAGAGCTGCTGTGATGTACTGGTAGTTATGGGAAAGGTATACCAAATTGATATTCAGTTAAAAAGAAAAACAAGAATTAAATTATAGTTTTTTAGATTACATAACAATAAGTGTGAAAATGATCTCATCTTTTGAATCAAAAAATTTGATTATTTTATGAATAGTTTATTAAAATTTTGTTTTTCATGTTTTTGAAACTAAATTTCAATTGAATTATGAAATAAATTAACAAAAACTTACTTTTCCTGAAAACTCTCTCCACTTCTACTCATGGATTGCCAGCCCAGCGATGAATAAACGTTTTGTGTCATCTCTTTAGTGAACTGTTTCATAGATAGCCCTCCGTCTGAAGCACTGAATTTACCACCGATTCTGTTCATACAACTCATGGCTGCCAACCATGGGATCAATTGATCTTCAGATTTAATATAACTTAATAGATCAAAGAGGAGATCATATTTTATAAACCCTCCCTCGGCTAGCATTGAAATATCAAATATAAGGTGCGCTCT
Organism: Pantelozetes paolii; assembly: GCA_034687845.1. NCBI lineage: Eukaryota > Metazoa > Arthropoda > Arachnida > Sarcoptiformes > Oribellidae > Pantelozetes > Pantelozetes paolii. The sequence goes on along the minus strand of JAQGAT010000088.1, from coordinate 44,085 downwards.
GTTTGTTGGTGATAATTGATCATGGTTAGTTTTTAATAAATCAATTAATAGCCTCCAATCAGGTTCTTCATAATTAGTGATATAAAACCCATTTTCCTCGTCATTTAATTTGATCCACGAATCCAACGATATTTTAGCCTTCAATTCAATTGTCGTTTCTTTTTCGGTCATTAGTTGACTACCTGTGCTATCGCTCGATATGTAAGACAAATGGATTTGCCATATACTTGACTCGTCTTTAGCGACCACTTTCTGTCCGTCGGTGTCCAACGAAAACTTCTGTTGACTTACTTTTAATTGTTTTGTTGACAACCTTTTCACTTCCACTATGGGATAGCCTTTCACTCGAGTCCAGCGATTCATAAAATCAGTGACGTTTGGAATGACTCCGGGATTCTGTGTTTGGGTTTAATATAATTCAAAAATGTGTAAAAATAAATTATTAGTTGAATACCTGTGCGTTAATCGTCTGAATAGAGTCCCACAAGTGTTGTGTCTTAGCGTTACTCCACATGTGATTATTGAGATAATTAATGATACCATTCCTGAACACATCAGAACCGATAGCACTCTCAAGCATTCTTAGTACTGACGACCCCTTACTATAGCTAATTGAGTCAAATATCTCAGTGATCTGATCCGGATTATTCACTTCCTGTATGATGGGGTGAGAGCTGTCCAACGCATCCAATCTCATCACTCCATGCAAGTCATCGTTGAGGAAGAACTGTTGTATTTGCCACTCGGGTTCACTCGCATTGATTCCTCTGTACTCTATATATGAGGCAAAGCCTTCATTGAGCCAAAGGTCGTCCCACCAGTCCATTGTCACTAAGTTTCCGAACCACTGAACAGATAATCAGTTTTTGATTAAAAATGAAATACATTTTGTGGTCAAAAGTGGTTTTCATACCATATGTGCCAATTCGTGACCTATAACTGCGGCCACTCTTTTCATTTCCGTAGCACTGGAGCCATCGTCGCTATACAAGAGGTTTGTTTCCCTAAATGTGATTATACCCCAGTTCTCCATCGCACCCGTCACAAACACCGGTAGTGCCACCAAATCTGTGTTAATATTGATTTGTATTGTATTTGTGTTTTAAGGGGTAACTGAAAGTCAAACCTAATTTCTCTAAGGGGTAATCAATTTTGAAATATTCCTCAAAGAACTCGAGTGTTTTGATTGCAGTATTCAATGCATACTTGGTTTTATGCACCTGATCTGGACGTGAAAACACCCTAACCTTAAATATAAATATGAGAATTGTTTCACTAAATTCAGATTTAAATGTCTATTAATTTATTGAAACCTTTTTGCCTCTTATTGTTGAGCTTTCCTTGTATTGAAAGTCTGAGATAACATATGCGACCAAATATGTGGACATTTTGACGGTTTTGTTGAAAACAGTGGTGACTGTGAACTCGTCCACAGATTTTTGGTCAATTTGTACGCCATTTGAGATCGCATTCAAATTCTTGTCGTGTGTTATAGATATACTAAAAGTTGCTTTCTTGTTGGGCTCATCAAAGCAGGGGAACGCCTGTCGAGCATACGTGGGCTCAAACTTAGTTGCACTGAATTGTCTGTTTTGAACAGTAATTATCAAACAATAAATTAATTTAGACATAGATTTTGCTTTCACTTAAGTTTAATGCAATTTTTTCTCAATTTTTGTTTATTTAATTCAATCTCTCTTTTAGTCTTAATTTTCATTACACTAATCGACTCCAGGAATAACCCTATTATGAAAATGAGAGCAAATTATACCCCAATCCTCTTATGTCTCAAATAATATATTCAATTGAGTTAATCATCAAATTAATTGAATTATAATAAGTATTTTCAATAATGGATTTGAAATACCCCTTACAGTGAAGATTAGCCAAACAAAGGCAATATATACCCCTTAGTAGTGAGAAAATGACTGCATTTAATGCAATTTCAGGTGAATATCTATACATTGAATGCTTACCTGATTTGGTTGTTATCAGTCGTGTAATTACTTTTATAAAAACCAACGATTTTGCCGACAAGAGAGCCGTTAAAAGAAAGGGACAGATAGTATGTATCTTCAGATAATTGCCTGTTAAGTTGAATCACATGATACTGCTTAACTTGATCATATATAAAACTTTTAATCGATATTTGATTATTATTTTTATCAAAAACCCTTTCATTTGAAACATTTAACATATAATTATGAATTTTAATCACATCTGTCGGCGCTTTCACCTCAAACTCAATCTTCACATCGCCTGTGAATAGATTGGTTCGATGGTCAGGTACTATACTCAGGTCATAATGCACTGGTAAGACATTGCTGGGCAATAAAAGATCTGGTGTTGGTGTGGGTGAAGATGTTGTCGACGGATCCGTTGCCGACGAAGATATCGGCGAAGATGTTGACAGAGATGTTGTTTCTGAAGACAATTATGTTTTTATTGAAAGAGATTAATTGATTTCACTTTTTCTACTATATTTGAGTGCTTGTAAAATGACATTGAGCATCTATCATACTATAATAGTTATAGAGGTGGATATAAAACAAATGCGGGTTTCAATATATACAGAGTATTAATAATTGTATTCAATATTTACCCTTTGAAAGGGGCATAAAATATATAAATGTCTTTAAATATATTTATAAACTTGAGTTTAGTGCATGATTGCACTTATTGTTTATAATTTAATTATATTTCGGCAAAACATATAAACTACCTTGATATTACCTTAATATCACCATGCTGGAATCATTTTACAAACACTTAATTTATATAATTAAAGTTCAAAATAATATAAATTAATTGAAAATATATTTTACATTTAAAGCATAAAACATAAAATGAAAATTGAATTTAGGATACCTGTGCCTGGAGAGGATGACCCGGGGTCTGATTGTGAACCTGGGTTAATAAGTGTGATTGAATTGCAATATTAGGTAAATTTAATTATATTTTAATTTTGCAAATAATAGTAATAATCTGAAAATATGTTATGATTTTCACATACCGTCTGAGAGTTTATTCCTTTCCCTAATAAAAGCGGCCAAAAAGCCAATGGTTAGGGCCAGTAGTATAACAATAGTTATTATATAACAAATTGTACTCTTTTTAGTGCTTTTTATTTTCTCTAATTTACCCATAATTTGATGAAAATATCGTATAATTTAGAGAAAACTAGAATTACATAACAAAAGATGTGATTATTTGTTGAAATATATAAAAGATTTAAGAAATATATTAAAAACAATGAATTTATGAAATATTTGCACAATTATTGTCAATTTATTACAAATATTTAATTATTAGATGAAATTCATGATTGATTTGAATGTATAGATGAATTGAATGCAGAAAACAATTGATAAAAATGTTTAACAATTTTCAAAAATAACTTTTTTCTCAATTGTTATTTAGTTATTAATTATTTTCACAATAAATATAATATAAATATTAGTTTTGATGAAAAGCACAAGAAATTGAAGAGAAAATTAAGTTAAGATTTTCGCCAAAACACTGACAAAAATATATGAAAATCTCAACGAAAACACTATAGCCTTATGTCTACAAGTGATGAGAGATCTGTTGTTTTGCACTGAAATAAATCAAAAGAAGAAATCACTTTTCGTTTCACTCCAAGACATACAATGAGTCTGAATATAGTGAGCAATAGATTTGATTAAAGTTTTGTTTGCGTTGAAAGTAATTACAAACAAAAAACAGAGAAAAAAGAAGTCATCAAAAAAATTGGTTCACATTTTCGTCACATTTAACAATCATTTTATCAAAAAACTTGAAAAATATTTTTATTGAAGTAATTATAACATCGTTTACAAAGACTGAAAAGTTTTCAGAGCTCTGCAGTGTTTGTGAGAGAAAGTGGAGAGAAATTTAGGACAAATCAGAAATCAAATGCATTTTGTGCTTCAGGTCTACCTCTCCCTCACATTACATGTGATTCATCTCTTTCTCTCTTAAGTTATTATTTGATAAAATGTTTTATTAAATATTTTTATGCATTTATTACCTAAACTACTGTTTAATATAAATTTAGAGGCAATCAAAATGAGTGAACAATGTATTGTAATAACGGTTTTATATCACTATATATTCATTAGTAGTTCAGTAGAGATGAGCACAAAATTTTTGAGATAAAACAAATGTCTATTAAAATAATTACTGAGACTTTCAGATAGATTCCCAAAATTGAAGTCACATTCAGTGGTAATGATAATTGAATTATAGTTTTCAAAGTCAACTGTGTTTTAGTTGTTTTCACATTTATTATTGCTTTTAATTAATGAGAAATTCATTGCATATATAGTAAGAGTTAATTAACTTTTAAAATAAGTGATAATAATTGCGAAAATGTCTTTCAATTATAGCTGTCTTTTAACACAAACACATTTTCATTTAATATTTGATTAAACATTACTTCAATTGAAACTAAAAATGATTTTTTGAATAACTCTTACCAGAAATTCAGCAAAATTTTTAAATATTAATGATTTAATTATGAAATCTGTTATCAAATAAGTAAATAATTTATTAAATTATTAAATGCTATAAAAATCCTTTATTTAGAGATTTGGTGCACATTTTTATCGCACTTTACATACAATTGAATTATTAAATAAAACTTTTGTACTAAAACAGCAATTTATGAATTCATGACTGAAAGCATTAGTTTAAGTGAAATAACTATTTATTTAAAGACAACATAAAAGAGATTTTTAGACAAGTATTTCAAGACTTAAATTGAATGACAAAAATGTTTTGTTTAATAATAAGACAAAAATCAGTTTTGAATTAAAATATTTATTTTTATTAATAAACTCTGGAATTGAATAAAAAGTCATTTTTAAAGTGCTTTTCATTTATAAAACGTTTAATAAATTGAATGAAAGTTAAGAAAGAGTTTTAATATATGAGTGAAAAAAGACATAAATTTTTTCAAATATGATATCCAAAGGGAAATAACAAAACAAAATAAGGGTTTGATTCACAAGACGTCTAATGATTTTAAAAATGATTTGTATTTTTGGTCAAAAAATCATTAAATCATTAAAACGTTGAGATATGAGAGGCGTTGAGGGAATGGCAGCAAAATTGTAATCAATAATTATGACAAAGTTATTAATTACTGATTTATATCACATCCAAAACTGAGTACTAACTACTTGTGCGAGTGATGGGGAATTGGAGATATTCTGCAGCACTGATGCACAACACAAGAGCACAGTTGACATTGAAATCATTGAAATTCATTAACACATCTCAACTTATAAATGAATTTTCTTCCCATCCTTTCAATTGTTATCACAATTCAGGGATAAAAATGACATTTCCTTTGCTTAGTATTCAGTAAAACATGTTTTCAATTGAATTAAACACTGAAATACACCTTAATATTTAAATGACCCTTAATTTTGATTATGTTTTTCACATATATTTTAATTGGTTTTAATTAAATAGTAAATAATTAAATGAATTTATTTTAAGGTGTATTTGATATTATTTTTGACCCCCTTTTGGTAAAAATCTTTACTCTAGTGATTTTTAGAGCACTTCATAATCGCTGTCTGACCTCCAGTTTGACCTCCAGTTTGACCGCCGAGTAGTGTCTGAATGCACAGCCGATGACCACAATTGGCTGCAAGACTACCACCGGTGCTGACTTCACATCTGACCAAATGATGTCCAGAACATAGTATTTGTGGCCAATTATCTGTAAAACAACTGATTTAATCGCAAATTGATTACTAATTAATACTTAAATCACTTAAAAGTCAACAAACCTTTGGTTTTAATCAATAGTTTTGATTAGATTTACCGCTAAATCAAATGTCAAATCACTAGATATTAAAGGATTTAGTACTTTATATAATTAGGCTTTTGATGTGTTTTATGTTAAATACTAGTATTAAAAAGTACTAAATCTCTATAACATTAACGTCTTATTTGAGATCACATATCGTTTTGCAATTACAAGACCTTTAAATGTTTGGAAATGAAAACGTGTTAACTGTCTATACGTTTATGCAAACACTTAACGTGTTTTCAATCCATAGTTACCAAACGAGTGACTCATATGTCTGAAAGTGTTGTTTATTATTGTTTTCATTGATTTCAAGCCATTTATGAAAACATTTTTAATTTAATTACAATTTAATTGAGTTTTAATTGTTTTGTTGTTTTGTATTATCACTCAAACTATGGGTCTCTTCGGCAAAGATCAGTCAAAATCGCCGAAAGAAATGGTAAACTAATGACACGTTTGGCCAAAGATTTGGTCACTTTTTGTTAACAAATGATTTGTTTTTGTGTTTAAATTGATTTAAAATTTAATTATTGTTTAAAACTGTTATTAATTTAATTGAAAAACAGTTTAAAACAAACTATTCATTGATTTTCACTGCAATTGTGTTAACAATTGATGGTTTGATCTAATGGTGTGTTTGTTGTCTTCACCGACGGTTAGGTCCGGGAGTGGACATCAAAACTACGTAAACAACAGTATCTGTTGGACCGACAGATCCGGAGTATTCAAAGGGAAGAGGAAAAAGTGAAGTTAGAGCTCAAGAAAGCGGCAAAACGTGGCGACAAAGATGTCTGTCTAGTGTTGGCCAAAGAGATCGTCAATTCAAGAAAAGCTGTAAAATACCCCTTAATTTAATTACTCTTAAATTAGCCCCTGATTTGCCAAAAGTTGTTTAATTGTGATTTAATTCCTAAAATAGTTTTTAATTAGTTTTTGTCCAAAATCTCTGTATTTTTCACTCAATTTTAGGCTTTATTTTCGGTTAATGTCTTAAGACTTGCTTTAAGTGTCAATCAATTGACTGCTTTGTTGTCTAACAGATCCGAAGACTCCATACCTCTAAAGCACAGCTAAACTCAGTGATGATGAATATGAATCAACAGTTGTCGACACTAAGAGTGGCCAACGCTATGGAGAAGTCGACGTCTGTTATGAAATCAATGCAATCATTGATGAAAATCCCGGAAATCTCTTCTGTAATGCAAGACATGTCACGTGAGATGATGAGAGCGGGTATTATTGAAGAGATGATTGAAGAGACTCTCGACGACGGCCTCGAAGTTGACGACGATCTCGAAGAGGAGGCACAGAAAGAGGTCGACAAAGTGTTGTGGGAGTTGACTGCCGGACAGTTGGGCGCAGCGCCGGCAGCCGTGTCCGACACACTGCCAATGGTGGGCGAGAAGGCAAAGGCATCGGCGTCTGCCGCAAATGTAGACGAAGACGAGGACATCAGTGAAATGCAACAGAGATTACAAGCGCTCAGGAGTTAAGGCATTGTCTTTTGACACCATTTTTGACAACTATTTCGTTGATTTGATTTTGAATTATATTTTATTTGAATTTATTTTTACTTTTGTTTTTCGCACTTAATTTCATACAACTCTATACAACCCTTTCCAACCCTTACCACACATTGAACACAAGAACAAGTGATTACCGTTATCTGTCTCATATAATTGCATGCAATTATAGCTGAATCTTGATGATTTTCAATATTCCAAAATTGGGTGCAATTATATCCGGATAGTATTGCACCCCTTCGTGTAAATTCACACACAATTGCATGCAATGAAAAACAGTCTTAACTCAAGTAATGAAAGGCTTATTCAAGTAATTCATAAATGAATACAATTTTAATCTGAATTAATGAAATACTGAGTCAATTGAAAATATTTTAACAGTTTACAGGGGGTTTCTATTGATTTTCTTAACCCCAAAAATGAAAATCCCAGCCCTCTTTGAGCCCCCAAATGAAAATCCTTACTATGTGTTAGACCCCAATTGAAAATCCTTTTCAAAATTTGTGATTGAAGTGCAATACAAAACAAAACATTGATTTAAAGACAATTATTATGGAAGCCATGGAATTAATATCACATTCAGATCCATCGCTTCCATAATAATTATCTTCAAATTAATGTTTTGTTTTGTATTGCACTTCAATCACAAGTTGTGAAAAGGATTTTCATTTGGGGTTCAGCACTGGGAAGGGATTTTCATTTGCGGGGTTAAGAAAATCAATAGAAAACCCCTGTAATGATTATTTAAAAATATGTTTCACTTTATATGCAATTGTATGGGAATTTTGATAACACGTAAAAGTAACCCAAAATCAGGTGCAATACTATCCGGATATAATTGCACCCCTTCTTACGGATTTAGCTATAATTGCATGCAATTATATGAGACAGATAACGGTAATTGAATTGTATTTTTGGATTCAATTTAAAATTGAAATTAAGTTTTATTTGTAAATAATTTTTACATTAATTGTAAGGAATATAAAGAAAAGACTTTATATTAACACAAAAAACATAATATTTATTACAAATAACTTATTAATGAAATGATTAACACATTTGACGTGAAATCCATTGTTTGAGAGAAAAGTCTATCAAATGTTTTCAAACAATAATTAATTTATGTTTTGATTAAATTACAAAATAAACAGATTTTTAGTCACTTTTTGTCCACTTTTTGTAAAAATGAGAAATATTTTCATAATTATATAATTTTTTTCTCATTTTATTAAATATTTTTTGTTTTTGAGTTGAAATCAAAAGTAATTTTGTTTTTCATTTGGTAAACAAAGTCTAACTTTAATTGACATTAATTTTGACCTCAAATTAATTATCGGTTTATTTATGTTGTGATAACAAACTTGTATTCAATTTATAAATGATTTGTATTTTGTTTTTCAGTTTAATTAAATGCAAACACTTTTTTGGGTTTCAATTGCAATGCAAAACAATATTTGATTTCTTTTCACACAATTGTGTAAAAAGTCATAAAAACAATAAATATTTTATATTAAAAATAGTTTTGATTTTTTTACAGTGAAGTGAGGAATGGGTTATATTTTTTGATAATAATTACATTTAAATTGATTTCAAAATTCAAATGATTTATAAAATAACTGAAAATTAAGATCAATTGAAAAAAAATAATTTTGTGTTAAAATGTATTAAAAATAATTGATTTTTAAACAAATGTTTGAAATATTTGTTTAATTATTTAATTTTGATTCAAATTTCTCAACGATTTAAATACCGGAAGTGAGGAACGGGTGTTGTCTTCGGGTCGAGGGATGCACTGATATGAGACCACAATGTCCTCAAATCTCTTCATTGTATTAATTGTTTCAAATGTCTTCAATATCTCATTGATGTCAGGTTTGGTGTGAATGAAAGCACAACGACTGCCGAAATCGCAATACCCGTCCTCATGGAAGGGTCGGCACAGTTGGGTCTTATACTTCTTGTGCTTATAAGTGGCTAACCTTTTCTCGGTCTCAAAGTGTGCGTAAAGACATTTGTGGCCAAACCTACATAACCCCAGTTCAGTGTAATGTCTACACATTTCAGTCTTGAAGCGGATCGGGTCAAACATCAGAGGACTGTTGGGCACCGGATTACTGGCCGACACTGACTGCCTCTTAGTTGCCAATGATTTGTGTCTATTATCTTCAGACGATTGGCTGTCAATCGATGGGCTTCTTGTGAAGGACGGCATTATGTGCTGAAATGGTTTGGTGGGGAAAGACAGACAGTTTGCCGCCAATGAAGGCATCCCTTAATAGCAGTGAATGTTATGTAAAAGTCGTCAAAAAGTCTGTTATAACTGATAAGGCGTTGTTCATAAGGTATGGGTGTTATAGTGCTTTACATCGACTCTTGTTTTCAATCAAAACTAATGTTTAATTAAATAAAACTTTTATTCATTTATTAAACAAAAAATAATAAGAAATTGAAAATAATTTGTAAATAATTTAAACTTATTATTGATATTAAAATAAATGTTTTAGGAATGGATTACCAGCACAAGTAGGTATGTCAGTGGTTATTAAATGACACAGGTATCTTTTCAAAGTATTTATATAAAGTAGATATTAAACAATAATTAATAAAATCTAAGTTTAAATACTAATTAACAATATTTTTGTGAACAAATGGGAAATCAAATCAAAAGTTAATCTAAATTTCAATCACTTTTGAAATGTTTTGAGAAAATCTTAAAAACAATTAAAATAATTATAAAAACAAAAGACTTTAATATAAATTAATTTATGATTTAATGAGTTTGAAGATATGAACGATCATCAGTGGTATGCAAAAGACGGCTATCCCTCCGACCCACTCATAGAGTGAGTGCCAAATACCTCTCTCATCGCGAATGTCCTCTAATTTGGCACTTCTTTGTTGTTTGCTTTCAATTACACTTCTGGAGACAACCTTCCGGTCATAAGCCCAACCGATTAGTGCAAAGAAGTCAATGAAAGCTGTGGCCGGATTGAAGACGTCGAAAGCACCCAGCTCACTGGCCGAGTAGTCCCAGGGAAACCTGATTTCAATTTTAATACTGTTTATAATTATTGAATGATTTTGTATTGAATTTTCGCTCAAATCAGTGAAAGTTTTCAATAAATATATAAAATATAATAAATATCTTACGTGTGATGATAGTTATGAAACCCTTCGCCCATTAATAGGTGCCGAACCGACGCCTCTCTGGCCTCAATCTCTTTGTCGTAGGGTTGAGAGCCCCACATATGAGCTGCACTGTTGACCAACCAGGTTAGGTTCAGGGTTAGGCAGTGCCGGAACATAACGCACACGAAAAATGCGTTCCAAAGACTCTCTCCCCACAAGACGTGCGGAACTACTGTTGGAATGAATCCCCAAATCAAGAGAAGGAGTGGTATATAATATTTGCGCTGAAATCTGACCACTGGGTCAGCCATGAGGTCACTCATATCAACATTCTTTCCCTTTGCTTTGATATCCGGATGCTTTTTGACCAAAAGCCAGCCCACGTGAGAGAAAAAGAAGCCGCGTTTGGCGTTGTGTGGATCGGCATCTGTTTCCGTATACTTATGGTGTATCCTATGGTCGCGACACCACTCGTATATGTCATTTTGAAAGGCCATTATGTGAAAGAAGGCTAATATTATACGCAACGGCAGTTTTGCTTTATATGCTTTGTGGGACCATAACCTGTGCGCACCTGACTGTCAGTGCATTAGTGGTAAAATAGTTTATGTAAAAAATAAAACTTAAAAAAAGAGAAATTCAAAAGTTATTAAACACTTAAACACATATAACACAAAGACTTTACAACATTCAGACATTTAGTGACAAACTGTTGAATAGAAAGATTAGATTTGAGTTTAATATTGAGATTGAGATCAGACCTGAACTCCCATTGAAGACAAGATGGCAATCATGTGAACGAAGATCATTGTATAGAGTTTTGCCCGAAATATAGCGATATTAATGCCATATATGGCAAAGATGTGCAACAATGCCATCAAAATGATATTACGCCAAACATACTGAACCCTATAAGGGGCTACCGATTCAGGGGTTTTACTCTTCTGTTCACCGGTTTGTTGAATACATTCCTTCGACACTGTATTCGGAGCCATAGCTCTGGGTATTTAAAAAATAAAATCTAATTCATATTCAAAACAAAAGGGTTTTTGTACAAAAATATTTTGACAATAATTTTATAATAAATTAAAATTAATAATTAATTAAAATCTAATCCAAAACACAAAGTCATTGATTAAAGCAAATCAGTTAAGCATTAAGTGATTTATGTTTAAACTTTAAAGTGAAAGTGAAAAAAGCACTTAAATAACAGAAAGTTAGATAAAATACAAAATCAAATGTTTGCAAAGATTATTGTCTTCACTGAAGAGTAAAATTGGGAACAATTGGCAAACATTTGTTGAAATTAATTGAGAAAAAGCAAAACAAATAACCGATTCTTACCTCAAAGTCATAAGTATTTAAAACTCAATCTTAGATCTAAAGTAAAGTCAATATAAGTCTTAATGTCTTAGACTTCTTCACACATGGAGTTCAGACGGATGTCTAAGAGTAGTAAAGAACTGTTTGATAGATAGATATTCAATGAGAGGTTCAACTGAAGGAACGACAGATTTTAATGGCTATTAAGAAATGAAAATTCTGTGAAATAAGTGAGAGGACAGGTGTATGAGTGGAAAGTATGCTCAAAACAAGTGAAAGGAGTCTAAATCCTACTAATTTTCATGAACTAGATTAACATCGGTATAATGAGAACAACAAATTCACTTTCTCCCAATCCCTATCAGTTTCTCCCTGAGCTCTGCACTCAATTATTAATGATTTACGTCAAGACATAACATAAACCGCTTGCAAACAATTCTCATATGAAGTGATTACAAGTATTTTCAATACATTTATACAACTATTTGTTAAAAATAAAAAACAAACAAAACTTTTAGTTGTTTTTACTTTTTATGAGTTGAGAAACAATTGCAATAAATATTAAAAATATTCACAACTTTTTGCAACAAATATATTAATTTTAATTCAATATTGACTTTGATTTGCATTTTATATATATATTTGGATTCAATGTTAATGTAATTAATTTCATAATTAACTTGATTTTTAGCACAACATTGAAAATCCGTTTAAAATTATATGCATTTATAGTATTAAATAAAAATATAAATAAAATTATTGTAAACACAAACAGATTATCAAAATTAGTTGACATTCAACTGATTTTAATAATGAATTGTTTACAGAATTCCCCTTAAATTTAAACAAATAATTCATGACTTACTCAACAATAATAGCAAGAAATTCAGTGATTTCTTTGACTTGATTTGAGACCTCTTTAAACATATTTCGTATTTTTACAAATTTAATCATTTTATTGAATAATAGGTTTAAAAACTTCTTTTATTAACAAGTTTTGTAAAATATTATTAGATTTTGAATCAAATATTATCAATGAATAGAGTTTTCATTGAAAGTAATAATAAATTTTCACAAAATTTTAAAAATATAGAAAAACATTTTCAGTTAAAAAGCATTTTCGCTGAAAAAACAAATTTTATTGTCAATAATGACTGGGAATTGAAAGCCAAATGATATAAAAATCTAACAAATGATTACTAGAAGTGAAAAATAGTTTATCAATTGAAAATAAAATCTTGAAATAAAACAAAAGAAAAAATTAAGACAAATGTCTTAACGGGTGTCACAACTGAACAAACAGTGAGAAAACTTTTGTACAACTTTTTGGTCGTTTCCGTGTTTATGTGTTTATTGGAAAAAAAGTGAAAAAATAAAAATTGTATTAAATGTATAAAATAAATTGAGATTGCTCATTTCACAATAATTTATGTAAGAAGTTCAACGAGTTTTCATTACACACTTTCCACAAACGACTTACGACTTATTGAACTTTTATCTCTGGCTCTAATTATTTGATAATTTGTATACAAAATCTTTTTACACAATATATCTTTCCCTTTCTCTCTCCACCGCACTCACCCTCCCATTCCCTTAATCTCAATTTCCCTCCCATTCTTGACATTTAGATATTTATATTTATGACATAAAAAGCATTTATTACTCCTTTTGTTATAATTGGATAAAATATATTCAAAAAATGACATTAAAATTAATCAATTTTATTGATCTATGAATGAAAACAAGTGAATATATGGGCACTTAGTGTGCATAAAAGGGAATAGGTGATAATTACCTCAGTGGGCAGAGATTTGTCCCCTATTTTAATTGATGTTTTACAAATAAATTAATTTATAAAGGGGTATATTTCACAATAATTTAAATTAACTTTTGTCTCAATTAAGAAATTAAGAAATTTCAAAATCAATTATTTGTTTTTGTCTTATGTTTAGTGTAAATGTTATCCCATTTTTGGACTAATCTTTTGTCAATTAAGTTTCACAAATGACTTTCAAAATGTATTGTATTTTTCACCTTTCACTCAATTGCAAGAGAAATAGGAAATAATATTCATTTCAGTGAAACATATTTTGACTTCAGTTAAGCGGAACATAAAATGAATGATCGATTGAAGTGAAGATAATGTATACTAAACCTGATATTGAAAAGTGCTTTAATAGCACTGATATTATAATCTAAAACTCAATTCACAGAACAGTAGTTATTGTAGACTAATAACAGGGTATTTATGTTAATAAACTTCTATTTCGTATAATTACCTAATTTTGTCTGACTTTTGGCAAACAATATAAGAAAATAGTGTTTGAATTACAAATATTTTGTCAAAAAGTCTTGTTTTGCATAAAATATATAACAAATAATAAGACATTTAAAAAACTGATTCAATATTACCCTAAGGGACAGATGTAACCGCTTTCGACCTCAATCAGGGGTTTTCTCTACAAAATTCAGGTTTGAGTACAAAATAATTTCATTTACTATTGAATTCATTTGATTATAGTTTTATGGATCAATACTTCATAGCATATCATAACATATCCTCCCTTTCCTCCAAATGACTTTCACTTTCAACTACACTCCCGAATGTTTTGCTCCCGATTTTCTCGACAGCTTCTCATTATTTATGCAATTGAACTTTTAGATTATCATGATCAATTGCTGACCTCAACTGTGAAATGTCAATAAAGTCAATGTGTTTACACAGATCTCAATCAAAATTTATTATTTTGTTTATTATCATTAAAAGCACTCAAAGATTACATTAAATTTTAATAATTATTGAAATATTTGACACAATTTTTATTCAAGCAATTCCTGATTCCGGTTTCAAAGGGGTATTGATTTTATATATGATTACATTTTTACCCCCCTTTTCCAGGTCTGTAAACGAAAATTAGATAATATGTTAGAGATAATAAATAAATGGATTCAATAGAGAGATGAATATTGTTTGCCATCAAAGCGGAGGAATACTATCGAAGATATCATTGGAACCGCTGAGGGGAGAAGTGGGGAGATTACTGATCTTGATCGTATTGAACACCTCTTTATATCTTTCAATTAATTTATCGCATTTGTCGTTATTTTCCTGATAATCACCGCAAAGGTATTGAAGGATATCATACATAGAGTCGTTGACATAGGACTCCAGCTCTACGGATGCCTTCCTAGTGCAAGGCGGAGCACCTCTGGTCTTCTGCTCCCAGGCCTCCACACAACAGTCATGAAACTTATGGTAAGAACTGAAATATTGTATAAAATTATTATATAATGTCTTAAATAAATGAGTTTTTAGTGAAATTGGTTTTGACATTGAATTTCTGAAAACAATTCACTAATAAATGATTTATTTATTTAAATATTAATCACTTTTCTCATCCTTTTCTCATATTTTAAAGGTTATGTCAAATGTCAAGGAAGAGTAGTATTGAGAAGACATACCAACAGAGCAGTGGCACCAAATGTTTGTCATTTTTGATAATGATCTTTTTGGCCTTGTTAATTTGTTGTGTATGCAGTGTGTATTGATTGTAGCATTTAATTGTGTCACTCTTAGCATAGTTTCCGCATTTGCCGGTCTTTATAAACGTGTTTCGCGTGGCCTCCGATCGACATCTCTTATTCACAACCTTTTTGATTGAGAACATCAATAGGTTTGTTACGTGACGACTGGTTTCCACTTCGCGACTGACCATGCACATTTTGGTGTAGTTCTTGCCCCAGGATATCAATTGATTGTCAGCTCTTTCAAAGAATTTAATTATTTGTTAATTATTTTGAAAATAATTTATTTTTTATAACAAAAACACTAAAATATTAGTTCAAACTAAATAAAATACAGTGAGTATTGATGTTTGAACTGGATTAGTTAATTTAAATATTTGTATAGTTGATATACAGTTTAAATACAGGAAATCATTGGATCTGACATTAATCTCACTTAAAATGTGTAATATTTTACTGTTTACCACTTGGCCTGGGATTCACTTTCAATGTCAACACAATTGCTTTCATCACCCGATCAGTAGTACTGATAGTTGGCTGTAGTAAAGACAGACTTTCATGTAAGACATTAACCGATAAAATATTTTGTAAATAAATCTTTGTTTTATTTAACAATTAAATGCATTTCACAAACAATTAATGAAATACATTTCAAATCCGCGCAACAAATGATTAATAAATTAATTGTGATTTAATTTTAACCCCATTTTCAGAGTTTAATAACAAAAGTATTGCAAACTTACTGACAATTGCTCAAAACGTCTTTCATATCTCCCGGGAACTCTCTGTTGGGATCCCCAAATCGGGCCAATTTCATGACAGTGTCATCCAATCTATCAATTGATCTTTGATTGCAAGGGATGTCAACCGAAAGGATGGCTGAAACCAATGTTAAAAATATAGTTATTATTAAGCCTTTTCTGTACATTATTTAGCGCTCAACTAATTGATGGCTAAAACAAACTTGAATTTAAAAATAGATTTTATACTTATGTCCTAAACTTGAATCCTATACTGGTTTTTGAAGTTATATTAAAGAGCACTTCAATTAGTAATTAAAAACTTGTTTTAATGTGTATTTTTGTATATATTTTAAATATTTCATTAAATCTTTGGTTGAATAACATTATTAAAGTGTATGACTTATCCAATGACAAGAAATATCAAATGTTTTTATCAATTATTTAATGGTTTGTATGATATGTGAGGGGAAATGACTTTTTGAGAATTTAGTGAAAGTTATGTATATTTTAAAAATATATCAATATTTAGTCTTTTGTTAATTCAATTCATTTGCAAATGATTTGACAAAGCGTTGAGATTTTCTTTTGATTTCTTTCGTGTGATTTTGAAGATATTGTTTTGAAATACAATATTATTTTGAATTATTGGGAAACAAGTGATAAAACTGTTGTAAATTTGTTCATAGAAATCAGTTATCATTATAATTGAAAATCCAAACCAAAGACTGAAAATACTTGATATAAGACAAAGATATTCCTCTAAAGACAGTTTCAAACTTATTTCATAGGTTTTTATTGGTTGTGTTGGAAATTGCAATGAAATAGTGAATCGATTCTTAGAAATGTCATAATTTTTGTTTTCTGTACTGAAAGTGAAGTACTCTTTATAGCACTCAAACCAAGAATTACACAATTCATTGCATTTATAGTTTGACACTGGATCAAAATCCGATTCATACGCATTCGTCTCTGTTTTCAAACTACTATTGATTTGATAGTTTAATAGATGAGGAGGACACTTTCCAGTTTCATTAATAAAGTGACGAAGTTTACATTCATATAAACATTCCTCTCTGTTCTGGCCATCAGAACAACTTCTGTTATAAGGATTGTATATATAATTGATGTTTGTTTGAGTGTATCTAATATAGCAATGATTCATGTCTTTTGAAATGATGAAGATCTTATTTTTATTATAAGCATTGTAAATTGTGTTTCTTCTTGAATGAATATTAACAATAATGTAGTTGTATAATAGGTTGACCCTGTATATTCTAATCTTCACCATTTCTATTATATTGTGATTTACAGATTCACGTGCAAAATAGTTATCATCATTGACCTGGTTAGTTTGTGAGAATGCTGTGAAGCAATAAAAAAAGCTTGTTATCGATATTCTGTAATCAGCAACTGCCTCACAACTGGACCAGTCATTGGATCCGTTGCTATAATCACATGTAAATATCTCCCTGGGTGAAAGAACATATTTTATTTGATCCCGTGCTTCCATATCTGATAGCATATTAATAATTTGATGTCCATTTAGTGTTGAATTTGGATTCATTTGGGTTTTAAAATCATCATTGAGTGCCAATGTTTTTATTATGCAAATAGTGAGCGCCGGCAATGAAATCCTGTCCTCAGTTTCATATTTAATATTAGTTGTTGTGTTGTATGAGAAATAAATATAACTTATAAAATATGTTTGATATATACAACCAAACAAACAAATCAGTCTTATTAGTACTTCAAATAATTTCATTTTATCTTGATACGATTATAATTATAAAATTTGATTCAATGCTTGGGTATTTAGTCCTAAAATTTTAAATGAGCAAGCTATTATATTGAAAATTCAGTTAAAGGTTCATCAATGATGAATCATCATCATATCTCTTCAAGAAAAATATATTTATATTTAAGTGAAAATTTCAAATTAATAGAGAGATTATAGTTTTGAGAAGAGAAGGGAAAATATATTTTTATTAGTAAAACCACTAAAACTCTTAAAACATTGGTTGAAATAATAAAATTAAATTTTACTATACCTACAAAAATTGAAAAAATACTTACTCTTATCACTTGGAAAATATCAATGATAATAAAATTTCATATAATAAACTTATCAATATATACATACAATATGCACAAGTAGAATATCTACACGTGCATGAGTACATATGTACTTGTCATAAAAAATAAACCAGATACTGAATAATACTTATTGTTATAAAAACGATTATTTTTGATTAAATTTTATCCCTGAAAACATCTTTACAATACAATTGTATTATTAATAATAAAACTTAATTATAATATCTAAATATTTCATTTATTCTGGTAACTCTGGTAAAAGTTAACAATTGACCATTATTAAATAAGTGGATTGAATAGCTTAATAGACAGTTCATATCATTAAAAAAACAATTTACTAATGCTTTCAGAAATTATTTTATGTTTTGCAGTAGAATGAAGCAAAACTTTAAATATTATCTTGGACTAATTAATCATTTCAAAATTTATTTTGAAAAAATATTATCAATACTTGAATGAATAAATTTGACCAGGTTTGAATAAAAAATGAAGGGCCTTGTTTTATTAAGTTTTTAATAGATATCTCTTTGTTTTTTACCTTGCTTGTTGTATTAATTAACTTAAGCTCTTACTAAGTATAATTGTGATCACAGTTTAAATTTGAACAATTTTTGCTATATTTCTAATTTGATATAAATATCAAATAACATTGACATTAAATCATAGTCAATGATTAACCTTGTCCATTATTCAAATCTACAGAATTGATGGCAATATAAGCGTCATATCATTGCGTCAAACAATGACTTAAAGAAAATAAGATATAAATCGATGAATAAGTGATTGAATTCATAAGTATTTATGTAATTGTGTTTCAAATAATCATTAAAATTAGTTAACAGTGAAGCTCTACACTGAAGGGTATGGTATTGTATGCTGTGTTCAATGTTTAGGCATTTTCTTTAGTTTCGATGTAAACTCTGTTTAACGACTTTATATAATAATTTGTTAAATGATTTTGTATTAATAAAAAATAGTTTTATTTTATTTTAAAAGTGAAATAAGTTTTGTTTGAATTCATTTCAAATGAATTTAAATGAAAAGTTTGAGAAAAGACTTCACAAATGTAGCGATAATTTCAAAACAATTGATAATAAGAATTCAATTGTTAATAGTTTTCAACATTTAATTCACACAAATTGTGGCGAATATAGAGTGAATGCAAAACATTCTTCAGGTTTTGTGAAAGTGTTATCAAATACTACAAGAGTTGTCAAGAATAAGACATTAATTAATTTAAAGACTTGCAAATCAGACAATTATTGTGTAAATCACAGAAACGGTGATAACTGTAAGGCCTATGAATGTGAAGAAATCTATTGTCCGCGAAAAGAGTCCAGAGATTACTTCATGAAAACTAATTTTCTTTAAAAACAGTTAATTCAGAGACAATTTTATTATGAATTGAATGCCCAATAAAATTAAGTAATGTTTCAATTGTTTGCAAATATTTGATTGCAAATTGTGAAACAATTGTTTACTATTCATAAATTGAAACAACATTTTTGATATTTTCAACAATTTCTTCACTCAACACATGTGAACCACGAAATGGCAATAAAGTGTTTGCAGTATTGAAAGTCCAGTTATGGAAATGATATTTAGATTCAAATCTACATTCAATTGAATGCAAAAAAAATGTTGTTTATATTGAAATTCAGTATCATTTGATTGAAACGATTTACTATAAAGTGCTGATCCCTTGAGTATGATATCCGGACCGACGAAATGCAAAAGAAAGCCAAAGCATTAATTGGCCAAACATTTCAAGTCATCTATAAATCCATTGTTTCAAACAAAAGCAATATTTTTGATAACATTTTGTTTGTCTTTTACCGCCTTTTCCGGATTTGGAATCTCTATATGGTTGGGATGAATCCCGATGTCCTGGGTATTATTCAATGAAAATAAAGTATTGAAGCAAAACTTTTATAACATTTTATTCACTGATTTTTACGGATAATTACTAAACGGAAGAATTTTATTAAATATATTTGAAATCATTTTAAATATTAAAGGTTTTTGTCTGCAATTCCCAACACTAACACAACTGCCCTTCTCGTCCCTCAGTAGACCTGGCTTACAAAAGCATCCGGCTTCACACTGGTCACAATCCAGTGTTCGTCCCAACGCTTCCCTCACTTTTGGACACATCTCTTGACATCTGTTGCCGCACTCGAGATAAAACTCATCGTATGGACAAACCGGTGGTGAGGGCGGCAACGGGTCTGCGGGCTGACACTCATCTATTGTTACACAAACCCCCCTATGATTCCTAAGTCTCGCTCCCTTACAAAAGCATCCGGTGTCACATTTGATGGGACAGGCGATTGGATCTTCTCTTATAGAACACTGTTCTAAGCAACGACTGGAACAGTTGTCATAAACTTCATTGTACGGACACTGTATGTCCTCAACGATGGGTGCAAACTCTGGAAGGTCTTGACCGCAATCCTGAGGTTTAACGCACTCTAGGTTTTTGTCCCTATAATAGCCATCCTTACAAAAGCACCCAATAGTGTACCGCCATTTCGGGCACCGTTGGTCAAAGTCTTTGACTAAATCGAGACAAAATTTGCCACAATTTGTGCCCAAAAGCTTCCAAACAGTGTTACTCTTTGCACAAACTGAGAGACAATTACATAATTAATACTTAATTTTGTTTTTAATAGCAATTAATTAATTTATTAATGAATTTAGTGTTCAATCATTACTTGCGTGAATGTTATTGATTTGAAATATCATTAAAACTGTGAAAATAGTAAAAACTAATTGTATTTTCAATTTAACAGACATTTTGTTGATTTTGTTTTACTTTTAATTTTAGTTAAATTAATATTCAATTAATATTCAATTGTTTTCATTATTGCAAACATTTCAACCATTTTTGCAATTATTGTTAATTCAAATGTAATTCAATACAGCGTTTCAATAATTTGTGCTAAAGTTGTATATTTGTGTCAATTTTTAATTCTACCAGAATATTACATTTTACCTTGAACAAACAGCAATCTTAAATCTTGATGATGGTAAAATTAATATCTACGTTAATTTGTATATTTAACAAAGTTTAATTTAGATTATTAAAATATTTGAATAAAATTAATTACTTTAATATTGATTATTTGATTGAGCCAGCAACAATTAATTAAAAAATATTTTCATTATTATTTTATTTTATATTTTCAGATATTCAAATAAAAAATATGAATAAATCCACGCAAAGATGTAATTATTTTATATTTACTTCAATATTTCATTTTTATTGTAAACACTATTAAAATAAATATTATTTAAAAATTGTTTCAATTTTATTGACATTTATTTATAAAGTGGTTCTCAAACTATAAGTTGAAAATATTATTATAAAATTTAAACAATGATATCTTTTATTGTAAATAGTTATCAATATAAATATAAATATAAATATTTAGATCATAAACTTGTTATTAAACAGTGAAATATTATCAAGATTCAATACGCAATGTCTAAAATATATTATAACGCCAATTATGATCAGTTTTTATCATCAAAGAACAGGTGGACTAAAAATAATATGAAATTTTTGAAACAACTTCTCTATGTTTACGGCATTTCCTTCATTTGTGGCAAAAACTATTCAAAATGTAAATTACTTTTCAATCCGTCTTTAATAATGTCTTTGAATTTATTGATTGTATTTCAAGAGTTTAGTTCAATGTTTGCTAATAATGAAAGTTATTCTGTAATTATGGGTGACTTTGCCTTCAATTGGAAACTTAAGAAACAATTTAATCTTCTGATGGGTTTGTCGTTTATATTACCCATTGGTTCACATTTACTGCACTTTTGGTATAATCGCAAAAATAGACCGGAATATTGGCTTTCATTGAATTCTGTTGATTATGTGATGAGTTTTAATGAATCCATAGTTTTAGACAAATATTCAAAATTTATTTTCAAAGCGTTTGATATTATAACTCATATTCTGTTTCCGATTGGTTTCTCGTTGTTGTGTTTCAGTTGTTTTGCCATTAGTTGTAGTTTTGAACAATTGGTTATGTTTGGCTTACCCTGGAGTATAGTCTGGGCCTTTTACGGCCTTTACGACCCGGGGATGTATTTGTTTCAGATTCTCTACTTTGTTATGCTTTCATATGACTGTAAACTTGAGTTTAAAGAAATTAACAATAGTTTTGATAAGTTATCTAAAAATTCAATTAAAAATAAATTAAATTTTGAGCAAAAAGTGATTCAATGCTTAAATAATATTCACAAAATGCACAAACAATTTGAAGAAATCAACGATTTTTGGTCTAAATATTTATTTTTCAATTGGATTTCAATGTCTTCACTATTATCTGGTTTTTTGCTGCAAATAATGTTTGGAAATCTGGGAATTGTTGTGAACCTAATGTTTGGCTCAATATTTATCACTGGAGTCATGTATTTATGGCTTTTAGTCTATTCTGCGACAAATATTTATAATGAAAATAAGAAAACATATAAAATACTGAATCATTTGTATTACTCAACCGGTGCTCAAAATATTACAATATTTACTAAAATTAAAGTTAAGTTTAAATATTAATGATTTGTGTTAACGAAAATATTTGTCTTCAAAATATAGATCAATAATTTGATTGAAAAATGCGGTGAAAATAAGATTGGATTTTATTGTTGGCATCTTTTCCTCATTAACGGCAACCGAGTGTCAGAGGTATTGATAGGCGTTTGTGAATCTGTTTTATTAATTGTGATTTCACTCTTAGTTATTGGCAATGATTTTCTTGGTATTTGTAAAACTATTGAATTTAAGCAACAATTGAAAACAATTTTTATTTCGATATACAAAGTGTAATATTTTGCAAATTATTTTAATTAAAAAAATTGTTAAAACTTTTTAAAAATATTTCAATATTTGACAGAGATTTTAAATTTTGTTTTGTATTTTGAGAAATATTTTGCTTTTATTTGCCAATCAATCGGTGCTTAACTAGACTTCACTTCTTTTTATTTGAAGACCACTTTCTGTTGGATCTCCAGTCGTACCAACGGTTTGATTGTCAAAAGTGTGATCCAAATGACTGTTCAAAATGTTATCAAAATTGTTTGAATCAATACTTTTATTGGTTTTGAATTTGTGTCGTTGTCTTTGGTATCTCTCATACATTTCTAGTCTACTCTTATGTTTGGAAAGTTGTCTTTGAATGAAAGTGCAGTAACAGATACACATCGCACACAACAGTGCGATAATAATTATATAAAATACTAAAAAACTTAAAAAGATTTCTAAAACTGAAGTCATTTTATAACAAAAGTATTAACTCTTAAACAGAAATCAATTAAATGTTTGAATTGTTTTTAAATAAAATTTGAATTTCATTTTTGTTAACAATTGATATTTGAAAGTATTGTTTCATTACTTCATTATTGAATTATAAATTGAATAAAATATTGATTAATAAATATAAAATAAAATTAATGATAAAAATATTAATAATTGTTATTTTAATGAATAAATGAGTGAAAGTAATGATTGAATTAAATAAACAATTATAAACTTATTTGAATTGAGATTACATTGAAATCAATGTTTAAATGAAATGATTTGAGACTTGATTTAAAAGCTTTCATATGATTTGAAATATTTATTTTGAGAGCATTTGTGGTTATTTTTGTCGTCGATGTCCACTCTATTCATGAATTCCTAGAAAACCCTTTCAATTAGTTTCCAATACTATTGGTGTCAATCATTGACCCAATTATCCCAACCCTAGCAGTAAATTGATATAAAACTTTCATACATTCACATCATTGTCAGCACTCGTAGACATAACTATACATTAAAATTGATTTTCAATTGTATTTCAATTTACCTTTAATTGTGTGATCTGTGCTTATAATTGATTTATTTATTAAATCAACTAATATTTTGATTTTGATTTCAAGCATTGATTGTATTAAAAGTCAAATAATTAACTGTTTTTCAGATAATTTGTATAATTTTTGATTCAATTTATTAAACCTTTTGTTAATTTGATTACAAATAAAGTCTTCAATTATGGTATCAATTGTTTTATTGTTTGAATATTTTTATTAACTTTTATCTCATTTAAGACACAAAACAAAGACAACGAAACCCAAGGAATGGATTACTTTATGAACTCAGGAGTAAGTGATGTCTTCTTCAAAGTGGAAGAGAAGACAATTCCTGCCATAAAGTTGTTGTTAAGTATAAAGAGTCCGGTCTTTAGGGCTATGTTTAGCGGAGACTTCAAAGAAGCAAAGGATAAGGAAATTGAGATCAAAGACACCGCTTATGATGTCTTCAAAGCAATGATTGGTTTCATATTCACCGATAAACTGGTATTTGAAGGCACTGTCAATCACTTGATGTTAATTGAAGTCTTCAGATGTGGACATAAGTATCAATTGAATCATTTGATGGAAACAATTGAAGACCTGTTGATCCATAGGATCTCTCTTCACAATCAGACCTTTGAAGAGATCTATAGTTTTGCGTCTTTTTATAAAACGGGAAAATTGATAAAAGCTTTGAATGAATTGATTGATAAAAATGTGGATTATTTTATGGCTAAACCGATGTTTGTATTGAAATTTTTGAATACATTGAGTGATAATTACTTAATGGAAGTGATTATCAATAAACAGAAAAATGATTTTTATGTCATTTCTCATAAAAAAGATATTGAGTTCAGAGAATTGAAGTCAAAATATGATAATTTGTGGTCAAATTTGAAACGTTAGAGGAAGGGGAGGGGAGGGGAGGGGTTATTATGCCTTTCCCTAACTATTAAATAATTATTTCTATCATTTGTTTGTTTTTATGGTTTCATTAATAATTACTTTTGAATTCAAATCCAATAATACTTATGTTTTTAAGACAACAAATCATTTAATAATTAATATTTGTTTCAATTTGTTGTAAAACTTATGAAATATTTTCTGTAATTCCTTATAAATACTTAATTTTGATTAACCTTTGAATAAATAAATAATATTTTCATAATTGAAATCAAATTATATTTTATTTATGAGAAAAAATGTGAAAATAATAAATGAATTGAAATTTTTGTTTAAAATAAAATAAATTATTGTTTAATATCTAAAAAACACAAAACATTTGATAAATTGAAATAAATATTTAACTTTCAATTCAATTGTTATTTAAGTCTTCAAATGATTGGCAAAAATTAAAGTAATAAATGAATTGAATTATGATTTCAATACTATTTTGTGATTTATAATTAAAAGTACAATCATTTTTAGTTTTATTAACTTTTTTGCTTTGATTCCGGATCTTTAATAGAGATTTATTACTTAGTAGTTGTTTCCGAATCATCTGATTCTTCGCTCTTCTCTTCATTGGAAGACTTTTCCTCCCCTTCTGTGTCTCCCTTTAAATCTAGTGCTGCTTTCATAGGTTTGTCGATATCATCCGAATCATTTGATTTATCTTTTATAGACTCATCTCTAATGTTTTTATCTTTTGGATCCCTTTCCCCGGAATCCTTGATATCGTCTGAATTTTTCGCTTTTAATGGTTTGTCGGAATCGTTTGAATCTTTGCCTTTAGAGGACTTAAGACACTGTCGCTGAGGAATACAATTGTCGTCTTTGTCTCTAAAAAAGCCTTTTTTACAGAAACAGCCGGTAATACACATCCGTTTTCGTGGACACAACACATCACTGTTCACATCCTCACACCTCTGTCCACAATGAGAGCCACAATCAGTGAAGATCTCATTTTTGCCGCACTTTTTATCCTTTGAATCCTTCAAAATGTCGGGACATTTAGATTCCGGGACACATTCGCCCAATTCATTGCGATAATAGCCTACAACACAGAAACAGCCGGAAACACACATCTGATCCTTTGCACAGTCGGCCGGATGAGCCAAATCTTCACATCCCTGTCCACATCTTGTGCTGCATTCCATGTATTCCTCATTTTTCTCACATTTTATATCTTTTGGATCAAAATCTGAGTCCAATTTCTTCCGTTCCTTACATTCTGTGAAAAACAATAGAAATGTTTTTGTTTTAAAAATAGTTTTAATTACAAAACATATAAAACATTACTGTCCTGTGGGACACACTCTCCCTTCTCGTTGCGCATATGGCCCTCAACGCAGAAACATCCGGTGACACAGGACTGTCTGAAAGGACCAGACATTCACTCAGAGTTTGAAATTAAAGAATTGTTTTAAAAGTTATTTACTTTTTCGGACATTTTTTATTACTCGTGTAATCATCGCACGACTGTCCGCAACGGTGGCCACACTCTGAATGCTCTTCATTTTGATCGCATGCAGGCGGAGGTCGTTTCGGTGGCGACAATTCAGAGCAGTCTAGTATAGGCACACAAAGTCCGGTGTCGTCTCTGTATTGAAAATAACAAACATTAAAATCATTTCAATATTTGTTTCACTAATTCCTGACCTGAAGTAGCCTTCAGTGCAAAAGCAACCGCTAATGCCTTACATGTAATGAAAATCAGTTTATATATTGAAAACGATTTCATTAATTGATTACATATTCTCCTCTTAGGACACGACACCCTTCTGGCCAACTCTTCACATCCCTGTCCACAACGAGTACCACATTCATTGTATTCCTCATTCTCTCCGCACTCATACTTCCTGGGTATTTTACTCGGGGGTCCGATGTCCGGACACTCGCCTTCGGGCACACAATTGCCTGCAAATGAATCGTTGGTTTTAAATATGTTATCAAATATTAAATGTTATGAAAAGACAAACCATTTTCGTCGTGAAGATACCCTTCCTTACAGAAGCAACCACTGGCGCAGTGCTTCTCCTTAGGACAGTCCACCTTTTGTCCCAAATCATCGCATCCCTGAGCGCAACGCATACTACACGCAGAATACTCTTCATTGGCATCGCATTTGATTTTAGGTTTGGATCTGTCTTTAGTGCATTCCTAATGAAAGGAACGGTAGATAAAATGTGATATTGAAAATGCATTGATATTTCATACATCCTTAGGAATACAGAACCCCTTATTGTCTCTATAATAACCCCTTTGACAGAAACAGCCGGTGAGACAGGACTTCATTTTTGTACAGTTTTTCTTCTGCAGCACTTCATCACATGACTGTCCACAACGATAACCACATTCAAGAAACAGTTCATTTTCATCACATTTCATGTCCTTTGGTTTTGCATCAATAGGTTCGGGACAGTCGTCCTCTTTTACACAATTTCCATACATATCCTTAAGGTATCCTTCTTTACAAAAACAACCGGCGCTGCACTGATTGTCCGGACATTTAATGGTTTTGAACTTTGTTTCGCACGACTGTCTGCAACGATCCCCACATTTGTTGTACACTTCATTGGCATCGCATTTATAGGGCTGCTTAGGAGTGGGTCGGGTGTCCTCACACTGGTCTGAAGGAATGCACTTTCCGTTGGAGTTACGATTGAATCCATCCCTACAGAAGCACCCGCCGACCTATGAGTGCAAAATACAGGTGTCATTCACTTAAACCAAATAAGTGTTGAATTATTTGCACAAAACTAACACACAATCCCTTCTTCGGACAAATGAGTGACTTTTTAAACTGATCTTCACATGTCTGTCCACATCGGGTGCCGCACTCAGTGTAGTACTCGTTTTGATTGCACTTAAGCTTTATTTTGATCTTCACTTTTGTCGGTTCCTCGTCATCATTGGCCGGACATCTCTATTGAGAGGAAATTGGGATTAATTTTAAGGATTAAACGGAAATGAACTAAAAATTACTTTTTCCGGAACACACGGACCCTTTGCTCCCTCAGCCCTATAGAAGCCTTTATTACAAAAGCATCCAGGTTCTAATCACAGGGATATTAAGTTAGTTTCAAATATATATAAAATATTAATTGAACTCAAGTCTAACCGCACTGTTCTTCGCAGGAGTCGGCCGGAGAGCACATCTCAACGCAATGGTCACCGCATTCCTCAAAATGTTGATTAACTTTACACTTGGGTTCAGGTTTTTGAGTGGTGCTCCTCATTGGGGGCCGTTTATACTCACCCACCGGTGGATCGCATTCGCCGAGAGGCACACAATCACCATGCTTGTCTCGGTAGTGACCAGGGTAACAAAAGCATGCCGATTCACAGTCATGCATTAATGGACATTCAACAAACTTGGATTGCTCTTTACATGTCTGGCCACATGTGGTGCCACATGGGTTCCACTGTGTGTTCTGACCCTTACACCTCTTCTCGGGTACATCATCTCTAGGCCTCCTATAATTTGGACATTTCTATAAAGCAATATAAAATTAACATTGATGATAATTATTATTATTTACTTCAAGCCCACCTCTTTAGGCACACAATTGCCCCTTTCGTCTCTTAAATACCCAGGACTACAGAAGCACCCTGAAACACACTTCCTTGGACATTTTCTCGGAGGATTACACATCTCTATGCAATAATCACCGCATGACTGATAGTCTTCATTCTTAGCACAGGAAGGAAATTCATTTTTGGGTTCATCCTCATCCGGGTCATTCTTTTTCTTTTTCTTGGCCACTTTGGCAGGCTTTCCTTTTTCAGGACCACCCCTTCCGCCACACTTTTTATTGTGGACACAATTGCCGAAGTCATCCCTTAGGAAGCCTTCAATACAATAGCAGCCTCTGTTACACCGTTTCCTCTTTGGGCACACCTTTTCTCCCATCTCAGCACAGGTTTGGACACAATTGGGTCGACAGTCATTGTATTTCTGGTTATTTCCGCAAAACTTTTCAGATATAGGAACGGGTGTTGTCTTTCGCCCGAAATCGCAGTCTTTATTATCAATTTAATTAACATTAGATGTGATTTATTGTCAAATAAATGATTCATTAATATCACCTTTCTCTTTTACACAATTGTCTTCTTCATCTCTGAAGTACCCACTCTTGCAATAACACCCTGGGTCACATTGATCGTCGCATATCTAGTTCTTAATTCAATTAGTAATTGATTTTCACAAAATTTAGTTTTCATTTGATTATAAAGTATTTAATAACAAGTTTTACTTCAGAATACACCTTATTTTTATACATGGGTGGGATGGAAACTAACCCTGGGTGAAGTACAAACCATACTAACCCTGGGTGCATTACACAATTCCGTGCATTTATTTCCACAATCATTGAACTCTTCATTTCCTCTACATTTAAACGATTTCCTGATCGCAGGGTCTGATTCAGGTTTTTGACAGTTTTGGGCGGAAACACACTTATCGTTATCATTCCTATAAAACCCCTTTTGACAGAAACATCCCCTGAATATTGAAACACAATTGAAATACAATCAAAATGATTGAATGAATTCATTACGTAACGCAAAACTTCCTGTACGGACAGGTAATAGACTTGAATAGGCTTTCGCAGTCCTCCTTACATCTTGTGCCGCATTCCCTGAACTCTTCATTTTGTTCACACCTCATATCCTTCCCTTTCCTAACCCTGGGCACCGCATTCTGACACCTATCCGTATATCTCTCTGAGATTGCTCTATGAATTTCCAGTCCAATAATACCCTCGTCTTGTCCGCATTGGTTTTTATCATTGCGATAATAGCCTACTTTACAGAAGCACCCGGGAGTGCAAGTGCCCGGACACTCTGTGAGATAAGCAATAATTAGAGTGAGACTCAATATTAATAGACAAATGAAAGCTAACCCAAAGGGGGGTCACAAAGCTCTGCACATTTACTGCCACATAATCTAAAGTCTTCGTTCCAACCGCACCACCTGGGACTACACCTGCCCTACAAATGGGTAAATTTGAAATTACAAAGTGCATGATATAAACATTCAAATGATTCCCAACCGCTGGCACACAATTGCCTTTAATATCCCTGCGATAACCGGCTCTACAATAACACCCTTTTTTACACGCTTCCTGTGCACACTCAGTAATAGATCCATGGCAATTCTCGTGACACCTTTTGCCGCACTT
Source organism: Pantelozetes paolii (assembly GCA_034687845.1). Classification (NCBI taxonomy): domain Eukaryota; kingdom Metazoa; phylum Arthropoda; class Arachnida; order Sarcoptiformes; family Oribellidae; genus Pantelozetes; species Pantelozetes paolii. Next base: position 13,955 of record JAQGAT010000088.1, on the reverse strand, counting down.
GTCGAACACCTCCCCGTAGGGGCATATAATAGGTAAGGGGGTTGTGGTCATCGTTAGCTTAACCCCACATCTGGTCATTGCCACGCATTCTCCTGAAGTAAATCACTTCAGTTATAGTGATCTCAAGTATTATAAACAATGCAAACCCTTGTCGTCCCTCCAGAAGCCATCCTTACAGAAGCACCCCTTATCACACCTATTTAGTGGACAGTTGTCTTTGCCTAAATTTCTGCACTTCTCTGTACACCAGTTGCCACAATCTGTATAGAGCTCATTGAGACGACAGGCCATATTGCCATAGATCCTGATATGGGATTTCCTCTCATTTATCTGTTCCGTTCCCCTTCTGGGACACTGAGTATCCCGGACACAATTGAAAGTGCCGTCCCTATAATAACCTGGTTTACAAAAGCATCCGGTTTTAAAGGGCTTGTATTCACAGAATGCGTTTCGCGAGAATCGGTCGATACATCTCCGGCCACAGTCTGAGCCACTGAAGGAAAATACAGTGTTTCGATACAAAACACATTCTTTGGGTTTGAAATGGATATCAAATATTAATTGCTATTAAATGGTTGAAAAGTGAGATAATTTTGATTTACGTGAAAATACTCCGGATATGTTTAAAATCAATGTAAATACTGTGAATAGACTTAACATCATTCAAATGACAAGAAATGTCATTCAATAAAATATTTTCAATTAAAGTTGTAATTAATTAAATATTTTACACATTTTTCATTACAAATCAATTAATTTTTGTGAAACCCAACCCAAAGTGGAGTTATATTTGCGCTAAAATTAAACTCTTATTTAAGATAGCATTTCATTCAACACTGGTTTACAATTGTTATGTCAATTGAGTGGATGTCGTTAAAAGTGTTATCACATTGTAAATTACACTCCAGGTCCGTCCATCGGACAGACACTCCATCCTCTCATATATTCAATACAATAACATCGGACACGAAAATGGATTCAATCTCTGTATAACATTGATTCCAAAGTCTTCCTGAGAATACAACATAATGTTATGGAGATGTGAAAGATTGACACTGTTCAAATTATTCCAATTAACCAGATCAATATTTAAAACACAATTAATACTTATATGAAAATAAATAATATAAATTAGACCTGGTTTAATATAAATATTACATAAAATGTCTATGCAATAGTTTAACCCCTTTCCCCATAAAACAGCATTGAAACCCCCTTAAACTGTAAACCTGTTTATGAAAACCGATATATATTTTGCAATCATTTTGTTTTTGAAAACATATGTCAAACAAATGGAGAAAATATTAACTAAACTACGGATTAAACGCAAAGACAATCAAAAGTGTCCACAAAAACACCCGTCCACTTGTGGGCCCACTTATGACACGGACAGTGATTTTGTCTTAAACACCGACAGATCTATTAGTTATGATTGCAAACGACTGTCAGTCAGTTATACACTAATCGGTGATCCGATTGAAGACAACAAACCTCTTAAGGGAAGCACTTCTTCAGTAAAGTAGGAATCATTGCCTTTGAAAGTGAATCAACTTTTGTACAATTGTTTGCAATTATCTATAGATTAAGCCATGATTTGAATAACTCGAAGAATATTAAGACAAAGCAACGAAAGACAATGTTTTGGTTACCAAAACCAAACACAATAAACACTGACTCAAAGAAGTCGTCAAAGAGTTTGAGACAAACGTTTCTATCAGTGCTTAGAATTGGGACCAAAAAGTCAGCGGAAAGTGAGACGGGTTTGAGTGATGACAGCAAACTTCATGTGGTCTGGTATGCACCCGATGTTACCACTCATGCAAAGTGTGAATCAAAGGTTGATTTCAATAATTCGTTGAGTGATTACAAGCGCCAGAAGGAGTGTAAGTGCTCTTACTTTTCATTAGTTATTGATTTGATTAATGAAAAACATTGTCTAATGTTTCAGTGTTTACAACAATAGCTGAAGAGTTGGAGACTAAGACCAGATCTAAGTCTTTGAATTTGAATTATACGAACAGACTTTCAGGCTTTGATTAACCCGGACAACAATTTTGATTAACCCGGACAACAATTTTGATTAACCCGGACAACAATTTTGATTAACCCGGACAACAATTTTGAACTGAAAATTAATATATTTTCAAATATTTTGATAATTTTTGATTCTTTTGAATAAATTATAAGAAAATCTCAATTTATAGACATTTAATGACTCTTTGTTTGCATTACTTGCGACAGACGTCCAGTAAAACATGTTATGAGACAAAGAGAAGAAACCATTGTTTATATGATATTTACATTGTTTTCAAGATATCAAACGATTTTATTACAGGTTTATTGGATACTCATTTAGGTGTTAATAACTACAAGGTATATTGATTAGAGCACAGGTACTCTTAAATAGAATATTTCTTGATTTAAAATAACTTACAATTTGTTTGAAGAAAAACTATCAGTGCTTATAATTATTGGCTATATTGCAGTCAAATTCAATATTATTCTCAACTACCAGGGCAATAGAATTGACACAAACTGTTCATGGTTACAATGATTGAATCCCAAATACCCACCCTTCGCTAAAGTGTGTCAATAATTGAATGAATATTGATTTGAATGGAAGTAATGAATGAAATAATAATTTATTTTACATTTAATTAAATAACAAATGATTTAATAGTTTTCAATAATTCAGTAAAATATTGGTTTAAGCAGTTCTTCTTGTTCTTCAAATTACAGTAATGGGTTGGGTGTGAGCACTGGTAGACCAGCGCTGTCGCACTCCATATCCATTACACAAATGCCTAAATTGTTTCTGAAGTATCCATTCCTACAGAAACATCCGGTTTCGCAATCAGTTGTTTGACAAAGAGATGGGTTATATCTGTTAACACAGTATTCATTACAACGACTGCCGCACTGATTGAACACTTCATCGGTCGGGCATTCGGGCGGAAGTGTAGAGCACTCAGTAGTGAACGGCTCCTCACAATCAGAAGGAGGAATACATAAACCATTGCTATCTCTGTAAAGACCTTTAGGACAAAAGCACCCGACATCGCACCGATCAGTTGGACAGACATACGGCCGATCTCTATTGACACACATCTCTTTGCAACGACTGTTGCATTCGCTGTATATTTCAAATGATTTACATTTTGGTGGTTCGGGTGCTGGACATGAATTTGATGAACAGCGCTGAGGCCGGGGAGACATTTCTAGAAGAACACAGTGACCAGACATCTCCCTGTAATGGCCGGGTAGACAAAAGCAACCGATTTGACAAATATTTGGATCACAAACTTCTTTATTATCAATATTTTCAATGGATTCCATACACCTGTGCCCACAATCACTATATATCTCATTTTCCGGACACTTAGGGGGCGGAGGAATACAAAGCCCTTTACTATTTCTTTTTAGCCCCTCCAGACAGAAACACCCCCTTTCGCACTCTTGGTTACCACAAAATGTTGGATCGTTTATAAAAATCATTGATTCCAGACATCTGTTCCCGCATTCAATCCTTACTTCATTTGGAGGACAGGGAGGCGGTGGGGGTCGAGTGCACTCGCCATCGATATCCCTATAATACCCGGGTTTACAAAAGCATCCGATATCGCAATGATTTGGATCACAGAGGGATGGACTGTATGTGTTGACGACTGACTCAATACATCGGTTCCCACAATCACTGTATGTCTCTCTTTGTGGACACTTTGGAGGCGGAGGTAAACAAAGTCCTTCTTTATTGCGTTTAAAGCCTTCCAAACAAAAGCACCCGAAATCACATTTATTTTGCGGACAAACGGACGGTTTGTTTATGTTTTCCATTAATTCTAGACATCTGTCCCCACATTGACTCATGTATTCATTTTGAGGACAGGGAGGCGGAGGTTCAACACACTCGTCGTCACAATTACGGTAGAGGCCAGGTATGCAAAAGCATCCGGTATTGCATTCATTGACACATTCCTTATTAAATAGTTTATTGTCCAGCGATTCCTTACATCTATTACCACAACGACTGAATGCTTCGGTTGGAGGACAGGTGGGTCCGAGTGGTTCAACACACATACCATTACTTTCTCTAAAATACCCGTCAATGCAAAAGCACCCGACATCACACTTCTGTGGTTCACAAATGGACGGGTCGTTTATATTTTGCATTAATTCGATGCAACGGTTCCCGCACTCAACGTGTTCTTCGTGTTGAGGACAGGGCTGTGGTATTGGACAGGACTCATCTCCGATGTCCTGCGGAGGTCGATAAGGTCGAGGAGGTGGTGGCGGATCAATGCATCCAAATTCACTTCTGTAATACCCAGGTATACAAAAGCATCCCTTTTCACAAATATTTGTCTCACAATTCAATGGTTTGTAAACGTTTTCAATGGACTCTAAACATCGATTCCCACAATCGGTGTAAACCTCCCGTTCCGGACATATAGGCGGCACAGGTATACAGATTCCTCTTTTATTTCTTTTGTACTCTTCTCTGCAAAAACAACCGCTTTTGCACTCAACTATGTATTGATTACAAACTGATGGGTCAGTTATAGATGTTATTGATTCAAGACATCTGTTCCCACACTCAACCCATGCTTCGTCTTGAGGACAGGGAGGCGGCGGCGGATCATTACAAACACCAGTGATATCTCTATAATACCCGGGTATACAGAAACACCCCGTATGACAAATGGGTTGATAACAAGCCCTGGGATTAAATGCGTTTTCAGACGATTCTAAACACCTGTTCCCACAATCACTGAATGTCTCCCTTTCCGGACATTTAGGCGGAGGAGGAATACAAAGGCCTTTACTATTTCGTTTCAATCTCTGCAGACAGAAACACCCCCTTTCGCACTCAGGGTTACCACAAATTGACGGATCTTCTATGAAATACATTGATTCCAGACATCTATTCCCGCATTCATTCCTTTCCTCATTAGGAGGACAGGGAGGAGGCGGTGGTATAATGCACTCGCCATCGATATCTCTATAATATCCGGGTTTACAAAAGCATCCGATATCGCAATGGTTTGGATCACAGAGGGATGGACTGTATGTGTTGACTATTGACTCAAAACAACGGTTCCCACAATCACTGTATGTCTCTCTTTGTGGACACTTTGGAGGCGGAGGTAAACAAAGTCCTTCTTTATTGCGTTTAAAGCCTTCCAAACAAAAGCACCCGAAATCACATTTATTTTGCGGACAAACGGACGGTTTGTTTATGTTTTCCATTAATTCTAGACATCTGTCCCCACATTGACTCATGTATTCATTTTGAGGACAGGGAGGCGGAGGTTCAACACACTCGTCGTCACAATTACGGTAGAGGCCAGGTATGCAAAAGCATCCGGTATTGCATTCATTGACACATTCCTTATTAAATAGTTTATTGTCCAGCGATTCCTTACATCTATTACCACAACGACTGAATTCCTCGGTCGCCGGACAGGTAGGTGGGATCGGCTCAACACAAATGCCATCGCTCTCCCTGAAGTACCCGTCCACACAAAAGCAACCAAGGTCACACTTATTTGAATCACAAACTTCTGGTTTCTGAATGTTTTGCATTAATTCTATGCAACGGTTCCCGCACTCAACGTATTCTTCATTTTGTGGACAAGACTTTGTTTCATCGCATTTCTCTGTTGTTGTAATCACTGGAGGCGAAACACATACTCCTATAGCGTTACGATAATACCCGGGCCTACAAAAGCATCCGACATCGCACTGGGATGTGTCACATATGGATGCTTTCAAAAAGTGTTTCAATGATTCCATACAACGATTCCCGCAATCATTATAGTCCTCATTAACAGCACAGTTACTTTCATCGGACACAGGCTCAGGGAACTCTCGGCTTATAAACGGTTCCTCCCATTCCACACAAATATGTCTATCATTCCTATAGAAACCTTTGTCACAAAAACACCCGAATTCACACATTTCTGGACAACTCTTCAGTTCATTCATGAATTCAATCGATTCCTTACAACGACTGCCACAACTGGTATACACTTCGTTTGAAGCACATATAGATTGGGGAACAGTAGGTCTGTTGGGGTTTATTATATTAGATTCAGTCCTTCCCCAGCTTTCATCACTGTTTTCGTATTCCGGATCATATTTAGGCGGTTTTGCAATTGTTTTTGAGTTAGTCTTAGATTCTCCCTCTTCTCGGTCAGACATTCCATAACTTGGTGTTCTAGACATGCCTTCAGTGGTTGTTCCCAATTCATGCCTTTCCTCCCCATCATTGTCTACCACTTTATTTGGAGACGAAGTTGTTTTAACCTTTGTTTTAGCCATAGATTCGTCTTCATCTTTGGGGTCATTTAGATCACCAGAAGAGGGTTCAGTGAAGACATTATGTTTTGTTGTCTTTAATGTCCTTTTGGTTGTCGTAGTTGACTGAGTCATGTCCTCGTCGTCGATATCTTCTGCTCCAATTGGAGTCATAGTTGTCTTAACTTTAGACTTCGCCATATTTTCCTCTTCATCTGAGGGATCAGTTGATACTTTATTCATATGATTAGGTTGTGTTGGCTTTACTCTTGGTTTTGTTGTTGTCCTGGACTGAGCCATGTCTTCTTCATCATTATCTTTCGGATCTTTTGGGTTCACTTCCGCAGGTGTGGTAACTACTGGTTCTTCTTCGTCTTCGTCATCGTCTTTATCGTCGGATCCGTTTGGATATGTGTCGGGTATTTCATAAAGTATAGGCTCTTCTGTAGTGCCTGTGATATCAATTTTTCTAGCTTTTGCACCCTTGGTTTTCTTCATCTCTTCCAACCCCTTCTTTATATCTTTGGGAATCTCACCTAAAATCAGATTCAATAATAAAATTTATGTGTTTTTAAGAACACCTTTCCATACATTGCTTTTCGGGAACACAAACAGCCCTTTCATTCCTAAAATAGCCTTTCGGGCAAAAACATCCGGTGTCGCACCGGATGGGTCCGAAGGTTATACAAAGGGTTGGACTGTCTTTTGTATCGCAGGACTCCATACACTTAGAGCCACAATCGTTGTATATTTCTCCCGATTTGCAAACAGGTTTGGAAGGTTTGGAAGTTTTTGGAGTTTTGGCAGTGTTTTTAACATTTCCTTCAGGGGCTGAATCGCACTGGTCTTCCGGAACACAATTCCCTTCAGTATTCCTATAATTAATTGAATATTAAAATCAATTTTTTCACTCAATAATGAAATAAAAATTGATTTTTAATATAATAAGACAATTATGACATTTGCACACGACCTTGCTCAAGTATACAAGTAAGTAACCATGCTAACAAAAGGAAAATGTTTGTGGAATTAGTCCAGAGTTTATTTAGAAGTCTATGTCCTTGGCACTTAAATCTGAGGTCATCTAGAAGAGGATAAAAATAGCTGATATCTCAGAGTCATATTACCCTTTAATAGGTGAGGGGTTACTAATTTAACTTAAATATCTGTAGTGAATAACTTAGTCATGTGTTTGCAATGTCTGAATGAATGATAAAAATAATACAAAATAAACTATAATTTGAATAAATATTTAAACAAATATTAAATTATAAATAAAAACAACAATAGTTTTGAAAACCTATAAAATCCTTGTAAACAAAAACATCCCATCTCTTTGACCTCTGGAAGACAGTTAGCTGGTTTATGCCTATTCTTGCACAATTCAGTGCACTTACAGCTACACCATTTGAGTCGTTCATATCTTTCACAACTTAACATATCAGGTGTCAAGTTGTTAAGAATAGCACCATGCAGAAAACTAACAGTCCTTTTGTTAGAGTCCTGCTTGTCATCCATGTCATCAACGGCTCTCCTCTTCCGATGAAAATTGTAGTCTAATGAGCGATAAATTTGTTTCAATTGAAGCAAAATGTGAATTAATATATACCTGCAAAAACATTACACACAACTAATAGATTAGAAATTAATGTGAAATAAATAAATCTCATTATTTATAACTGAATACAAATATCATTAGATTTCAAACACAAACACCTTATGTTTGAGACATTTATTTTACATTTAATTAATTTAATGTTTAAGTGATTTAATACTCTTATGGCTGAGTGTAGTGTGTGTTTGATTCAATGTGTGATACAGTGAGTGTTGGTTTGGTTTTAATGTTAATTCAGTGTAAAGTGTTTTCACAATTCATAACACAATAGATTTCTCAATGATTTTAATGTTTGCTATAATTTTAAATAAAAATGAAATATAGTTTTAAATATAATTAATAAATGTCTTTAAAGTTAAAAGAGTTTTCATAATTCATGTAAATATGAAAATAATTAAAAGAAATTCAATTTAAGTAATTGCGTAAAAATGTGAAAGATAAAATTATTACATTTTCACTTTCTGGACATTTCAATGATTTTGAGGAATAATATCGATAAAAGGGAGATAATCTGTAAAATAGTTAACGTTTTACTATTAATTTCATGAAATTAATACTCACTTCATAACATCTGAAATAATTAATAGTAAATAACTTCCAACACGTGAACCCAATTGTGTTTTTACCCAATCTCTCAATCATTGATAATAACTGTAAAAATGCAAACAAAGTAGTAATGAATAAAAATATATTGAAAATACCTTAAACTTAGTGAACAATGATTTTCTTGTTGTAAACCAACGATAATTTGAATACGAAATGAATAATGAATTCATTATTTTATAAATTAGTTTTGATTGTGTGTTCACTGAAGAGGCGATCAATATTTGAAATATAAATAATAAGAAAAATACACAAAATGCGTAAAAATATATTAAATTCATCAAAAAATTAAAGACTTTGAAGAAAGTGATATAAAGTGTGAAGCAATTAAGTGAACCGAGAAATACCCAAAGAGTTAGAAAATATTTTGACCAAAAGTTGTCATTATATTCAATGATTTCTTTGCACTGATTGTTAATACTCTTTATAATTGCTGTTAATGTTGTCAATGAATGATATTTTAACAAATCATTACATGTTTTCTTTAATTTACGAATTTTGATCTGGATATAAAAACAGAGTACGTAAATGTACAAACTATGATAAGTCAGTGAATTAACAAATCGCCAAATGAATATTGAAAACACTATAAAATTTGGAATAACATAAATAATGATCTGAACAAGGTCTACTCTGAAGAGAATATAAGGAAGGAAGTAAGCACACACTATGAAGACAGGGACAATTATCTTGTTATTGAAGTTTAATAATTTAAATAGAATTCTTGTTTTTGTGATTAATTGTTTGATATCTTTAGAGTCTGTGAGACCAATGCTTTTCGGTGACACCAATCCAGACATCATTTGAAATGGTTTAAGAAATGTTGGTTTAATACCATTCCTGTAGTTATAATACCAAATCATTTGTGTGGAGAGCACAAGAGTGCAAAATACTAAAAAGATTATGTTCAGGTGAATTCTTCCGCCCAATGCAATTGTAAAATCACCAAGATAAATAAATAATTTATCATTATTAAATATTAAACTGAAAATACTTTTGAATATTTGTAATAAACAAACGATTATTAAAACAATCGGTTTGTAAATGAAATTTCGTTTTCTGCTATTTATATCGCAATCAAGACATAAACCAATTTTATACAAATGATTGTCAGCTGATTTAATAATCAAATTATTTGGTAATACTTTGTTTGAATCAAACGAATCCATCGTTTATTAAATATGATTTCAACAAAAGAGTTGTTTTATTAAAAATCTAAATCAAAATGTTGCTTCACTTTAATTTGTCCTTGCACAAAACACTATTGAATTTATTATAAAATCAAAACATAGGTTAGATATGAGTTTACATAATAAACTTAACCTCATTAATACTCATATCAATTTTACCTATTAAACTAATTGATCCAGGCTAATAATAAATATGTATTAAAATGCTACAAATGTGTATTAATATCAATTAAAATATTGAAAACAAGTCAAACAATATTTGTGTTAATGAAGTTTTATTTGATTAACAAATTCAATAATATTTTTAATGACAGAAAATTTTATATCAATTAATAAAACCATTAAAATATTTATTATATTTTTATTTATTTGACATTTCAATAATTTTTAGAAATAATATTGAAAGCAATGATAAGATCTATAAATATAATAAAATATTAATTAGTTTTTATGACATTTCAAACATTGAAAACATTTTACACTCACTTCATAACATCTGAAGTAATCAATAGTAAATAACTTCCAACACGTGAACCCAATTGTGTTTTTACCCAATCTTTCAATTGTTGACAATAACTATAAATATAATAATAAATACACTTATCTATAAAAATGATCTTTTCAAATATAAAATTTACCTTGATGCTTGTCATTAGAGCTTGGTTAGATTTACGTTTTGAATTGTTTGAATACGAAATGAATAATGAATTCATTGTTTTATAAAATAGTTTTGATTGTGTGTTGACTGAAGAGGCGATCAATATTTGAAATATAAATAATAAGAAAAATACACAAAATGCGTAAAAATATATTAAATTCATTACAAAGAGATAGACCCTGAATATTGATATATAAAGTATGAACATTGTAACCGAACCGTGAATTACCCAAAGGGTTAGAAAATATTTTGACCAAAAATTGTCATTAAATTCATTGATTTCTTTGCACTGATTGTCAATACTTTTAACAATTGAACCAATTTTTGAAAATGATTTACATTTCACTATATGACTACAAATTGTACTAGTTTTTCGAATTTTGATCTTGATATAAAAACAAATAAAATAAAAATATATTCCCTGATAAATCATGGAATTGAATGCATGATAAACATAGAGAGTAAATAATATATAGTTAGGGACACCAAACACCAGTATTTGGGTGTAGTTTGGGTTAAATATAATATAAAGGGTAAAGAAAACAATTAAAGCAAAAACTGGTAAAACCTTTTCGTTATTGAATTTTATTAATTTTAAGACAACTTTTGTTTTTTGAATTATTTTCAATATTTCTTTAGTGTCTGTGAGTCCTATACTTTTTGGTGACACCAATCCAGACATCATTTGAAATAATTTAAGAAATGTTGGTTTAATACCATTCCTGTAGTTGTAATACCAGATCATTTTTGTATTGAGGATCAATACAGAGACCCCAATAAATATTATATTGAGATGTATTCTCCCGCCGACAGGAACTGACCAATCTCCAAAATATGTAAACATTATTATGTCATTAATTATTAAACAGAAAATACTTTTAATCATTTCCAACAATAAGACAAATGTTATCGCAATTGGTTTGTGAATAAAATTTCTCTTTTGATTAAAGGTATTGAAAATATTTTCATTAATTTCAAAATTCAAACCAATTTTATACAAATGATTGTCAACTGATTTAATAATTAGATATTTCGGCAATACTTTGTTTGTGTCAAACATTTTGAAACTAAAGCATAACTAATATTTTTACAATTCTAACATAACATGGTCAATTTGACATTTAAATACTTCAAATTTAAACAAATAAGTATTATTTATTGTAATTTCTTTATAATATAATAAAAATTTATTTTCAAATATTAACTTTAAATTTATGTATTAATATCACGAAATACGCAAATTGTATAACAGATCAGATAATTTATATTTAATTGACCTTTTATGAATTATTATTAATCAATATAAATTGAATGCACTTAAGCACGCGACAAATGATAATAAAATCCATTGGATTTAAAACACATTACAAGAATATACAATCAAAGTTCTCTATTGTGTATCTCCTGTTGTGTGATTTAGCGTGCATTTAGTCGTTCACAGTAGAGAACTGTGACTGTAATTCAAAAATCAAATCAAATTAATGACGAAATTGTTTACAAAATGCGTAAAATTATTAGAGAAATGATTTATTAATAAAATTGATTTTGATAAATTAGATATTGGTGAAATGATTTTCAACAAATTGGGTTTTGATAAACTCTTGTACATTTTAAAAGTTTTTTGTTAAAACTATTGATTGTGTTTTAAAATTGGATTAATTTTGGTTCAAAAATTACTTAAAATTAATTATAAGTTAAAGTTAATGATTGTTTGCTGTAATTTATATTTTTATACTGAGTTTGAGTAATTTGCATGTATTTGATGGCATAATACAGTATATGGACATAACATTATGGCACTCATAACCTCATCTCAAGCACTGGAACCCAAAGACTCTGCAAAGTTATTGGAGAAATGTTTTTTAAACCAAAGAATAAATGATTTCTTTTTTGTCATCTTTTTATTCATTGACTTCTTTTTACAATACATTCCTTTAATGCACTGACCGTTCAATTGTGAGTCTCTATAGTACCCGGGTTTACAATAACAGCCGACATTACACTTGTCCTCACATTTGACCGTCTTTTTAATGTCTTCACAATAGTTGCCACAATTGGACCCACATTTGTATTCTTGATTTGAACCACAGGTTATGTTTGCGATATATTTCGTTGAATTTATTTGTTTTGACATATATTTGCAATGAGAGGGTTGAACACATCCACCGTTCCTCTCGATATCCCTGAAGAAGCCATTGTCACAGAAACAGCCACTTTTACAGACATTTTGACACTTGACCTCTGATTATGAGTATATGTTTATAAATATTTGATTTGTATTTTAATATAAAATAAAAATACCTTTCCGTCCGATGTCATCACAAGTGCGGCCACAATCAGATCCACATAACGTAAAGTTTTCATTTTTCGAGCATTTACTTGGTGTTAATTTAAACCCTGGATATTATTGATAATTTCAAATATTGCAAAAACAAATCTATTATTATTTCAATTCATACCATGTTTTTCAAGAAATTTCTTATTTTTAATGAATGAAAAGCTAATATTTGTCGCAAAATATAAGAGAAATATAAAAGTTATAAAATTTGTCGACATTTTGATAATATTTTTATTAATTTATTACACATTATATCAGAAATTGTTTAATTGAATGCAAATATGTTTTTGAAATAACTATTTATTAAAGTATTAATTCATTTTTAAAATGAATTCAATAATCAAATAAATTATTTAAATTTTTTTCCTTTCAATAATTTTCACTCAAAAAATATAAAATAGGATTTTTGTTGACACGAAATAAATAACAAAATATTTTTCAATAATACAATCAATTGATAAAAATTCAATTTATTTTTTAAAAATGTTTAAATCTTTACAAAATTATAAATTGTCGGCAAATATAAGCAAAAGAAGCAATAATTATGACATAAAAGGATTAAATGATAGCAAAAACTAAATATAATTATTTAAATGAGAAAAAAGTGTGTAATTAATGAAAGATAAGGTTTTCTGTACTTCAATGCACTGAAAGTCCGTTTAATAAGTGTTTAAGGAATTGTAAAACACAAACAAAATAAAAGATAAAATGATCTGAACTTGAATTGCAATCAAAATAATGAGAAAACGGATCAAAATTAATAAAAATATTTTTATTGTTAAGAAATTAATTAAAATAACGAAAGTATAATAAAATATGATAAAAATGAGATTGGTCATATCTGGGTATAGTTGGTGTCGGTTGAGGATTGTGTTTAGTTTAATTGAAGATGAGTGTGAAATTGTGTTTGGTCATTTTTGTGTTTATCTTTTATCTTAAACAACCGGAGAGTTATCCGATTAGAAGATATAAAGAATTGGTTCTGGGTTTCAAATATTCTAAATATGACAGAGATATGATTTTTCACAACAATTCACAAACACATGAAACCACAACTCAGACCGAAACAGACATTACGACAGACACTGATTGGACGGTAACTACAACTCAGACCGAAACAGAAACCGATGAAACAAATACGGATCCGAACTCTACCACAGAAATAGATACCACAACTGATGAGACTACCAGTCCTTCATCAGAGGAAACAACACATCCAACCACTTCTACCACAGAAATAGATACCACAACTGA